>WBZZ01004988.1:52500-55000 GCA_019918135.1 Paulinella micropora
GGAATGCAGTCACCAATACGGACTAGAGGAAGATTAGTCCAATTTTTGACTGCACAGGAGCGATAAATCGCAAAAGAGCAACGAGCTACGCAGGAGGATAGCTTGAAGCAAAGGGATTTGGATTGGGGATGGGAAAAACCCAAGGCGCGGAAACATCGATGAACAGAGAACGATACCATGCCGCGAGCCCCGCATTCGATTGGTCGAAGGTGGCAGGTCCATCCGTTGTCCTCGATTTGAGATTTGAGCAGATAGATAGATAGATAGATAGATAGATAGATAGATAGATAGATAGACAGATGGATGGATGGATAGATGGATGGATGGATGGATGGATGGATAGATGGATGGATGGATAGATAGCTAGATAGATAGATAGATAGATAGATAGATAGATAGATAGATAGATAGATAGATAGATAGATAGATAAATAGATAGATAGATAGATAGATAGATAGATAGATAGATAGATAGATAGATGCATGCAGACATAGGGACATGCGTATGACTTGGTCTGTCGCCGGCGTGCACTAACACCACGTCCGCAGCCGCGCTACATCACATACACATACAGACATACATACACACATACATAGATACATAGATGCATGCATACATACATACATACATACATACATACATACATACATACATATATGCATATATACATTCCTACATACGTGCGTACATACACACACAGACAGATAGCCAGACAGACAGGCAGACATGCATGCATGCATACACACATACATACATAAATACACATACATACATACATACATACGTACGTACGTACATACATACATACATACTTACATACATACATACATACATACATACATACATACATACATACATACATACATACGTACATACAAATGGAGGCCAACAAAAGTATTTAAGTACATACATACATACATACATACATACATAGGCATAGAGTCACACATACGCATCAGGTGTAGGCTGGCAAGGGGCTTGTTTCTCTGCTGTCTCTCCAGCGGCGTTGTGGCCCATCATACATACATACACGCATGCCAACTTAATTACTTGCTAGCACACACGCGCGCCTGCAGGTGTAGGCGAACAAGGCGGGTGCGTCCTCTGCCTTCTCCAGCGGCGACACGCATACTAACTTACTTACTTACCACCACACGTCAGGTGGAGGCGAACAAGGCGGGCTCTTCCTCTGCCTTCTCGAGCGGCATTCTGGCCGACCTGGCCACGCTGCTGTCAGGTGCAGCCACCGCAACCACCGCGCCCGGTAACACATGCACACAACATCTAGCTTTTCTGCCTATCCTATCTATCTTATCTATCTATCTATCTATCTATCTATCTATCTATCTATCTATCTATCTATCCATCCATCCATCCATCCATCCATCTATCTATCTATCTATCTATCTATCTATCTATCTATCTATCTATTATTGGTGACTGCATTCCATCATAGCCGTCCAGTGTTGCATAGCCCGGGCTAGGTCCCTGCGGGGGTTTAGGCCTCATACAATGTCATCATTGTAGCTTGCGCAAGCTTACGGTGCTCAAAACACTTGGACTAACGGCTTCCTTTTCTTTCTCTTCTTCCTTATCCTCCCACTCTCCATTCCTAGATTGCCTTTTTCTTCAACGTCCTTCCTCCTCTTCTTTTTCCAGAACACAGTCTACCCGTGATTCCCATCCCGGACACATGCACAGTACACAAATTATTGTTTGATGTGAAACTGCGTTCCTTTGCAAGGACTACATTCCTTTGCGACATCTCATCCATCTATCTATCTATCTATCTATCTATCTATCTATCTATCTATCTATCTATGTATCTATGTATCTATCTATCTATCTGTTCTTGTCGATTTCGGCTACGCTGCCATCATGAGCAGCAAGAGCAAGTGCAACCACCACGCCTGCCATGTGTATCTGTCTATCTGTCTATCTGTCTGTCTATCTATCTATCTATCTATCTATCTATCTATCTATCTATCTATCTATCTATGTATCTATCTATCTATCTACAGCTCCAATCCATCGTCTCTTTTTACCAGCGACTTCAAATCAACCGTGCTCAAATGCTGAAGTACTGCCCAGATAAACACCTCTCGTCCATTTATGCGATGAACCTGACGAAACACGAAACATTTCGAACTATCTGGAAACCAGAGCCTGTGCTCGAAAAGCTTGAGGCACAAGTTGATTTTGAATTCAAACATCGAGGCCAATCCGATCATCTCGGACTTGGCCATGGTCGCTACCCAAAAGAACATTCCATCACAGACCGCAAAGACAGGGTTTTAGAATTAGCTGCTGAGACAATACTTGAGACAACCACAGTGCATGACATGGACAAAGCCATGCAAGGGTGCTTCCTTCGTTTTGAAGACGCATGCCCCTTCGACCTCTCCTGGGCTCGCCTCATCGGAACCCGCAATCCCCGTTTAATCTCTTGGGTCATCAACGCAAGCACAAACTCGGTTATTACCCCCGACCTTAGACGTC
>WBZZ01004988.1:60000-62500 GCA_019918135.1 Paulinella micropora
ATATATGTATGTACATTTGGTTGCAACGCTGCTGGAGCTGTACCTGCCGTGGAAGGTATATAAGATTAGTAGCAGCAGCCGCAGCAACAATGCCGTGGTCATGAAAATCATCACCGTGAACGTGATCATGCTCGTGGCCCTGCGTCGATAGCATCAAGAATGACCACAATCATCACTCGTGACCATGCGTCCATAGCATCCAGAATGACCACCATGATGACCACGCTGCTGCAGCTCTACCGGGCCTGGGAAGGCAGGTCATAGCAGCAAGAGAAACAACATACTCATCATTGTCATCATCATCACCATCAACAACAACAACAACAACAACAGCAACAACAACAACAGCAACAACAACAACAGCAACAACAACAACAGCAGCAACAACAACAGCAACAACAACAACAACAACAGCAGCAGCAACAACAACAACAACAACAATAACAACAGCAACAACAACAACAACGCTGCTGGAGCTCTACCTGCCCTGGAAAGGTTTTCATGTATGTATGTTTGTATATATGTTTGCATGCATGTATGCAAGTACGTATGTATGCGTATGTATGTGTACATATGGATGCATGCATGTACGTATGTATGCGCGGCCAGGCCAGCCCGGGTGGGCCAGATGTATCTATGTCTGTCTGTCTGTATGCATGTATGTATTTCTGTATGCATGTATATGTTGTGCTGTGCGTTAGGCGGGCAGGCGAGTGCGGGGTCTGGCGGCGCTGCGAAGCCGGACAAGACAGACAAGACAGACACCAAGCGCGAACACCCGCGCAAACACCACATCATGAACTTGCTGAAGCGACCGGAAGTGGAAGGACAAGCGGTGTGTAGCTAGGCATGTGTATTCATAGATGTGTGTACACCACCGCGCAAGCACAAACACCATATCATGAACTGAAGAATGTATCTATCTATCTATCTATCTATCTATCTAAGGCCACTTGAGGTGTCACTGACCCTCCCTTGGGCTTGGTTTTTTTGAAATGGGTGCCATCTGTCGACAGACAGAGAATTAGGGGATGGTGTGGGTGTGCTGGGCCCGTGGTGGGGTGCCTTATGTGTGCCTAGCCATACGCCTATAAGTCACATGCCGAAATAGCGACGGGAAGCACAATCCTGTTCCCTCAGGGTGCCCTTTCTCGCTTGTTGAGCCCGGAATAAAACCCACAGTGCTCTGTCGGTTTATACTAGACTGTCGAACAGTCTCGAAACTCCATCTGCTTACTGGGTCCTCTGTAATGGAGGTGGGAGCTCGTTCTGCAAGGGGCGCTTATGGAACGAGCCCTGGCCCCGCCTGGTACTAGGGAGCTTTGGTATCGCCTGTATCAGTCCCTTCCGTGCAAACATCACGGCTTAGCTGGGCATCGGGTTAATACTTTACCCACAGACTTCCTTGGTTGACGAAATCAGAAGCTCCTTTTTTCTGACATTAGTCGATATCTCATCTATCTATCTATCTATCTATCTATCTATCTATCTATCTATCTATCTATCTATCTATCTATCGATCGATCGATCTATCTACCTACCTACCTACCTACCTACCTACCTACCTACCTATCTATCTATCTATCTATCTATCTATCTACCTACCTATCTATCTATCTATCTATCTATCTATCTATCTACCTACCTACCTACCTACCTATCTACCTACCTACCTACCTACCTATCTACCTACCTACCTACCTATCTATCTATCTATCTATCTATCTATCTATCTATCTCTCTCTATCTATCTATCTATCTATCTATCTATCTATCTATCTACCTACCTACCTACCTACCTACCTATCTATGTTATGTCTGTTATGGTGTGTGTGTGTAGCCTTCTACGACGCCAACCACGGCCTGGGACAGACACATCAGACAGAGACAGGGAGAGAGGGAGAGAGATAAAGAACAAAGAAGTGATATGCATGTATGTGTATGTTATGTATGTTTTCTGTTGTGTTGTGTTGTAGCCGCCCTACGACGCCAACCACGCGCTGGTGCTGTGCAAAATGTACAACTTCGAACGAGGTATGCACGTGTCTGTGTATGCGTGTACATATCTACCTCATGTGCTGTGCAAAATGTAAAAATTCGAGCCACGTATGTATGTATGTATATTTATATGTATATATATGTATGTATGTGTGTGCTGTGCAAAATGTACAAGTTTGAGCGAGGAATGTATGTAATATGTATGTATGTATGTTATGTATGTTATGTATGTTATGTATGTTATGTATGTATGTATGTATGTATGTATGTATGTAATGTGATGTAATGTAATGTAATGTAATGTAATGTAATGTAATGTAATGTAATGTATGGTAATGTAATGTAATGTAATTTAATTTAATGTAATGTAAATGTAATGTCATGTCATGTCATGTAACGTAATGCCATTAATTTAATATAATGTAATGTAATGTGATGTATGTATGTATGGTATGTAGGCATCTTGTACTTGTACGGGAAGCTCAAGTTGTATGACGCAGTC
>WBZZ01004988.1:67500-77500 GCA_019918135.1 Paulinella micropora
ACACCCCTTTTCGATTCTTGTTTTCTATGAAAAGAAGAATGAGATAACTGATATCATTCTATCTACACAAAGTACAGGAGACGTGTGATAATGTGAGGAACCTACATGCATGGGGCTTTGGAGCTTGCAGAAGAAAAAAAAAAAGAGAAAGAGAGAGAGAGAGAGAGAGAGATGTTCCAAGAAAAAAAAATCGGACGTCTCCCAAATTCGGATGTTCCTAAACTCGACGTCTCCCAAGCAGGGATGTCCCGGGATGTCCCTTCGGAGTGTCCCTATGAGTGTCCCACGGCCCATCCCACCCCAGCTCTTTCCAGCTCAGAAATTTAAGATCTCCAAACTCAACAAGGGACCTACCCCAGAACAGCCCGCAGCATCACAGATTTGATCTTTCTACCCGAAGCAAGTGCGCTGGGCTCTACATATGAAAACTCGCATCCGAGATCTCTGACTTGCGTAGGTACTGAACATATATAGTAAAGATTAAGATCAGTATCTCTGGACAAGAAGACGGGAAAACCAAATAACATCGATTCTGGGGCTTCTTAGCTAGAAAAATGCCAATTTTTTTTTTTTTTTTTTTTTTTTTTTTTTTTTTTTTTTTTTTTTGTTTGTTTTGTTTTGTTTTTTGCCTCGCGAGCAAGGAAGATCAGGACTATAGTAGGTCGCATTAGAGAGCTTATGGATGAATATATGTGCCCTTAAATGTATCCTTGCCTGTGTCCACTTCAGACAGAAACAAATGAAAACGAAGTTGAGATACCAGAATTTATCCTGACTTTCCCAAGAATGTGTAACTTTCTGTCTACCTCGATGTAGAATGTAAACCATAGCATATGTGCAATTGTATACTATTTGTACGGGCCTGTAGTTTATATTACATGGAATGAAAACAACCATCTCGGCCTGATTCCTAGAGAGATAGACTCAAAGTCCGGCATTTTCTTTCGGGACACGTCTTACATACATACATACATACATACATACATACATGCATGCATGCATACATACATACATACATACATGCATACATGCATACATACATACATACTGCAGCATACATGCATGCATGCGCTCATACATACATACATAATACATACATATATACATACATATATACATACATACATACATACATACGTACATACATACATACATGCATATACTGTTGTGTTCTCTCTCAGGTCGAGGCATTTTCGACAAACCAGCTACCAAGTCTTAACAAATGATTGTTAACGGTCTACCAAGTCTTCACAAACGATGGGGATACGGTCTACCAATTCTTACAAATGATCATGTACGATCTGGTTGTACTGACGCTTGCTGTTTTTTCGTTGGCCTGGTGCCTGCTCTTTGAACATGGACACCAACAACAATAACAACAATGATGAAAAGACTTAAGAAACAAAAAAGAACAACAACTCACTCGACGTCAACAGCCTGGCTAAACCCTGTCCGACCGTTAACGTCAGTGGTATGCTCAACTGCGAATGTCCAGAAGTCAAAGAGGATTACGGAAATTTACGATATCATACTGTAGTCAGACTCTGTCGTCAATCAACCACCAAGTTCTCCCTCGCATGATCTCTCCTACAGGATTCCACTGGAGTCACAGTTGATTCACCCATTTTCGTTGCGCGTGAACTCATCTTGTAATTTATATATATATATATATATATATATATATATATATATATATATATAATTTAAAATAAATAAATCTCCCTCCCTCCCCCGGAGTTACCACCCCCCCCCCCCCCCTCTCTCTCTCTCTTTTTTTTTTTTTTTTTTTTTTTTTTTTTTTTTTTGTTTTTTTTGTGTTGTTGTTGTTGTTGTTGTTGATGTTGTTGAAAGTTTTTTTTTTCACGCACTGTTTTATTTTAATATTAATATATAATAAAACTTGATATTGCAACTCGTAAAGCCTGAGTGGGAGCAGAAGAGATATTAATAGAATGCAAGTGGTATCAAGAGATGCAAAAGCGGAAGTCTCTCTCTCTCTCTCTCTCTCTGAGTCTCTCCCCCCCCCCCCCCCCCCCCCCCCCCCCCCCCCCCCCCCCCCCCCTCTCTCTCTCTCGGACGCTCTCTCTCTCTCTCTCTCTGTCTCCGAGTCTGCAGTCTCTGTCTCTCTCTCTCTCTCTCTCTCTCTCTCTCTCTCTCTCTCTCTCTCTCTCTCTTACCGGTATTTGTGTATTTGTATTAATAGTATAGATGAATCATTGTTTTTCACTGTCACGCTGAATTACCTTTTGCATATTCGTATAATACACTGTAATGTCCCAAGTGATAGCTCGTAAAAAAAGTCACCGGTAATACAACCAAACACAGTCCTCAAGCCGTGATGAGAATGATGTCTCGTTGTATGAATATTAGCTCAGTGAACTGAGCCGAAAAAGAAAACGGCAACAGACCAGGAATAAAATGGCATCAGGTCCAATCTGGACAAGCGATACTGGAAAAGGGGTACTTTTTACCGGCTATCCGGGGGGTGATGCCTACACTGTACCCCCTCTTGATTTTATGACGGCGGGAAATATTATTTTCGTAATATAGCGTCTGATTTCTTTCTGCAACTTGTATGTTCATGGAGTCATGCCACACAGCGCATCGACTCACTGATACAGTCGGTGAAATACGATATATATATATATATATATATATATATATATATATATATATGATTTCTTTCTGCAACTTGTATGTCCATGGAGTCATGCCACACAGCGCATCGACTCACTGATAGAGTCGCTGAAATACGATATATATATATATATATATATATATATATACATATATATATATAAATATATATATATATATATATATATTTATATATATATATGTATATATATGTATATATATGTATATTTAAATAACTATTTCCGAAAGTATATATATACATATTACTGGGTCATAGTACATTCAAGTGTCAAACTCAGCAATAGAATTTGTGTTTAAGGTGCAGATTTCAAATTAGCGGCCAGATTTCAGATTAGTGGTCAGAATTCAAATTAGTTCAATTTAACTGCTATATCCGTCCGCAAAATCTGCATAATTTTTGCGAAATATTACCGTTAAATTGAACTAATTAGAATCGATTCTGACCACTCATCTAAAATCTGACCGCTAATCTGAAATCTGACGCTTAACTCAAATTCGCTGGCTGAGTTTGACACTTGAATGTATCAGTAATATGTATATATATATATATATATATATATACATATATATATATATATCCCCATACGGCACGTCACGAGTCACAGCTGAGTCTCTAGCCATTCTTGTCACTAGTATATACTATGTGAACTCCTTTCCTTCAACTTCTTCTCTCTCTCTCTTTTTTTTTTTTTTTTTTTTTTTTTTTTTTTTTTTTTTTTTTTTTTTTTTTTTTTTTTTTTTTTTTTTAGAAGTTTTTTTTCCAATTTTTTTTCAAGTTTTTTCTCAGGCGGGCGGCGCGGCAGTATATCAAAAACACTGAAATGTATTTCTATTAAAAATACAAGCCCGGGCCACGTGGTGCTGTACTTCCCCCTTGATTTACTAGTGACTCATTGATTATCATTTAATTATATAATACTATATTTCAAGTTTCAAGTCACACTGTGAACGCAATTTTACAGTAAATACTACCGTCCATTGATTGTCTTCAAGTTTAATATTATAACTTCAGGTGACATATCCTTGTCCAAAGCGGATAATATCCTATAAATATAGTACTAGGGCCGAGTCCCAGTCCTGATAGTAATAGCCGTTTATTCAAACTCGGGCTGTAAGTGCCCAACCCTGCCGCGGATATACCATCACACATGCAAATAGAGATTGACCGTGCACAGGTATGGCAGTATATCATAGTAACATATCGTAAAAAAATAATTTAATGTTACCAGTTCAAGAATATCCCAGATCTTGTTAGGGATTCTGTTAATAGTAGCCTCCGACCAATATAACTTAATATACTATGATGATCCGGAACTCACTACTAACCGCGTCTGCAGTAACAAAGCCTAATAACGCGCAGAACCAACAAAGAGCGCAGAGTAATAGGACTGGCCGGATTTCAGTAATGGCCCTCACGACACCGTTACTCTTATACGGCCGGTCCATGTAACTATTAATATTGATTATTAGTTCTAACACTCCCCCTGGAGCAAAGTAAATTAGTGAAAGTTATTGCAGGTCCTACTATATTACGACCTCTACCTCTATTTAGTGAAACTTATGAAAACACAAACTCAAAACATACTGTGATGACTTACCCTCACACTCTCCGAGAAGTATTATCAGACGTGGCTAACCCACTACCCGCGGCAAGCATTTTATCAGTTAGACTATATGCAGGGCTGCGGTCCCACGGGATAGTGAGGCCTCTCTGACGAGAAAATTATTGGCCTACCCCCACCTAACCTCACAAATAATAACCGTAGGCTCCTGAGTAAGGTAGTATGTAATAATGACACATGTTATATAAACATGATATGAAATTATTAGTATACTACAAGTAGATACATAAATAAGTTCATATAATAAATATATAGGCATATGTCTATTTACTATATGATTACGTATATATGAGCATAACTACAAATGGTAATATTATAACATGATCGCGTAAAAATTGTAGTAGAAAATTTTCGAGCTCTTCCCGTAAGGGGTATCAAAAGAGATAAATTATCGACCGGTAAAGGTGATGAAACGCCCATCACACCAACCACCCTGGCCTCCAACTTGGTCTCTTATAAAAAAGGTATATATAACATAATAATAATAATTATTATAGCAGACCAATTATGGTCACAATTATACATTATACATTAATGAGATGCAAACGCGCTATGCGCAGGTCTCGAGCAAGGGCGCAATCACATTCCGGACCCGCGCAGGTTTCAAGCAAGGGCGCGATCACCCTCCGGAACCGCACCATTATCCATGCTCGGGGCGGGGCGCCCCGGGGGGGGGGGGGGGGGGGGGAATTGAGCGATCGGCCTTCCCAGCGTATACCTATAACATCTGCCTCTGTAAATAATATATGCGAGAAATTATATCTATACGGATATACGATTAATATTGCCCATAAAATATGAATATATAAGTAAATTCCTTGTTCATTTCGCGAATTGCGAGAAATCGATATCCAACCGTTTTAAACTGGATTCATCCAACCTTACCGAGACTTTGTCCGCTAAGTAGTTAAATTTTTCGTGCGTGAAATTAATATTGGTAAAAATGTCCGCGACATTATCCTCAGACGATACGCGAGCTAAAATAACTACCCGGTCTTATACGAGTTTCGCAAGAAAATGATACCGTACATCTATGTGTTTGGTACGTGACTCTCCGAGCCCCCGTTCCGATAACAACATAGCTCCCGCTGTCCTCGAATAGGGTGGCGGGCTCAGTCATTGGAAGAAAACCCATATCCCTCAAGGTCTGTCCAATGGCCAAGAGCTCCCTCACCGCCTCGTTGGCTGAAGCGGTCTCTGCTTCCAGAGTAGATTGAGCTATTACCGGCTATAACTTGGAGAACCAAGCAACGGGGGCACCGTTGAAGAAAAAGATGAATCCTGATCGGGACTTACGGGATATCCTATCCCCGCAAGTCCGAGTCAACAAACCCGATTAAAGGTTTCACTGATATCATCTTTTCGACGTTGGCGATCACGGACACACTAAACCCATCAAATGCTACCGAGCTGGGCGAGATATGTCCCTCCCCCTGGGGTATCTTATCGATCTGAACGAGGTTGGCACCTAAAGCACTAGCGGCTGCCGAGGGCTCCCTAGTGACCTTCCGCGACTTAGGCACCTTGGGCACCTTAAATAACCCGGCCCGGAGATCACCTTCAAGAGCTTCTGGTCCCCTCTGCGAAAGAACCGAGCTCGTGGAGTTATTACCCATTGAAACATACGGTGCAACATGGCATATGATATCTGGGGGGCTAGGGATCTGGTGTTTGGCTGCTATGTTCAAAGCACATATAAGTAAGGGGCGGGTGTGTACGGCTAAGAAAATGAGCATCCCTATAGCTACTAAGCACCTGATATCATACTTCAACAGCCTATGTCCCTTCTTGAGGGGTGCCGCCTTGATTCTGAAGTGAAAGGAGTCTTAGCGGTGGTTTCCTCCAAATAATCTAGTTCAGTCAGGATCAAGAGCTCGTACTTCCTTTGGTGAAGCAAAATCCCTTTGTCTGTCTGTATTAATACTATCTGGATATTCTTGAATTCCGTAGCCTTTCCTAAGTTCTTACAACGGAACCCATGTTTACTAAACCGTGCTACAAGGGCTTTGTGTGCGGCCTCGTCCGCCATATGAACACCATCATGAACGTGGAAAGACAGCAATAGAGTCTTTAGGTTGATCCTTGAGCTTCACAAAGTAGGCGTTGTCCAGTGTTAGGGGGCTGAATTTCTATCGAACAACCAACACAACTCATGCGCCATCAAATCGTACCATAGTCTACCCGATTCCGGGTGTCCATAAAGGGCCTTCTTAAGCGACCAGACAAGTCCAGGCTTCTCGAACCCGGGAGGGGGCTTAACATAGATGTCATATGGTAGATGGGCATGAAGATAGGCAGTAGTGAAGTCAATAACTTAAAGCCACAAATCAATCCCGAAGCAAGCAGCATAAGCAATAATGAGCAGAATAGTGCGATGGTGTGCTGTAGGCGAGTACGTCATTTTGGGATCATACTGTAACCCTGCCCTAAGCAGGTCACCACGTAAAGTAACCCTTGCCTTATGGAACTAATCCAGAGTTCCCTGCTGCTTGACTGAATCTATCCATTTTAAGGGGATAATGGGTGACCCAGACCTCTTCGCCTCACTCTCTTCTCTCCATTCAAATGCCTTTAAGTTAAGCTCTTCTTGCTGGCGTACCTCAGTTTCCCGTGCCTGTCTCCGATCTTTAGGCTTTTGGATAACGGGAAACTCAGGTATCTGTTCACTGACAAGGCAATAATCTATCCTATCTTCTCGTGCGCAAATAGATACGTGCCCACTTCTCGTCCTACCTCCCCCTGGAATTACGTTTTCAGGGGAGATTGATGCTTGCTCATGAGAACGATACACTGGCGCGGCAGTAGTTTGGCTGCCCCAACTGCCAAGAAATTCTGAAGGGGAATTTTGCATGTGAGGGCAATATTTGCATTCATAAATAAACAGGCCGTTGTCGTAAGTACCAGTACCAGTAGCTCTCCACATAACCGCCGCGGAGGGGGGGGGGGGGAGAGGGGGTGGATGTTTGTGACACTCAACTAAGGTAAATATTTGCGTGCATTCAAAACAATTATATCAGCATCGACATCGAGCCTGGGGCTAGCTACCCTGCAAATATGAGGTCCCAACTCCTCCTTGTTCTCACAAACCATGACTTATTCCGACAGGGGTGCGCATATGCGCCGCGGGGGGGGGGGGGGTGGATGTTTGTGACACTCGACTAAAGTACATATTTGCGTGCATTCCAAAACAATCATATTCGGAACTCAGCATCAACATCGAGTCTGGGACTAGCTTCCCTACAAATATGAGCTCCCAACTCCTCCTCGTTTCCACAAACCATGACTTATTCCGACAGGGGTGCGCATGTGCGCGGGGGGGGTGGGGGGGGGGGGGGGGCGGATGTTTGTGACACTTACTCGCCTAAGGTAATTACCGGACTGGCAAGCTTGGGTTGTAATCCACTTACATGCATAAACTAGTGTGCAAATCAATGAATGTTCATGTATGTATGCCACGGTACAGGATTGGTCGCGGTCGGCAGGTGGGGTGGGGGGGGGGGGGGGGGATGTGCGCGTTACTACTAAGTATTCGCACCTTTGCTGATTTCAATAGTAATCGAGCAGGGCGCACAGTTGAATACTTACTAGTGAAATCAGCAAAGGTGTGTACCCACGCGTTGGATCAGAGATTTGCAAAAATACTCTGACGCCGACGGTATGCAGGCGGCAGTGCCGCGTGATCGTGACCGTCCGGTGTGAAATGATGCAAACTTGATAAATCACGCGGCACAAGCTAGAAGGGTAGAGTGCCAGGGCCTACTCTCGTTGTGCTCCTGTCCCCGTAGTATGCTTGTTTGTGATTCGTGTGTGTTCCTTTGCTCTTCCGAGTGCCAGTGTCCACCTCCGGCTTCTTCACTTGAAGTTTTTGATCTCTGTCAGTGTGAGAGAACAGCCGCAAGAATAACAGAGAGCCAGTGTATCTGATAATGATATGTCTCCTTGTGAGCAGCAGTGTGACACAGATATGGATTGGGCTAGAGGGTACGAGACACCGGGGACGGTGACCTGCTTGACTCGGTCCAATCAAATTGTTTGTTTTGCAAAACTTACAGTCGGAGAGCCGCCCGGCTAGTCACATGATGAGGCGGGGTTATCCGGCATGATGTGTTGGCCCGAGTATTCAAGTTGTTTTCAAGTTGTCTGACGTCCCTGTGTGAGTCTCGGACAGGTCAGTGAAAATTCGTTCATGGTTGCTGCCGTGCCAGTGTGGCAATGCAGAAAGAAATCTGCCTCAGTAGTGATGCCGGGCACGGTGGATTCCAAATGTAATGCCCCCAGTGACAGCTCGTAGAAAAAGTCGGTAGTATTATATATACAACCAAACACAGTCCTCAAGATGAGAATGATGTCTCGGCGGTTGTATTAGCTCAGTGAAACAGAAAAAGAAAACGGCAACAGACCAGGAATGAAATGGCATCAGGTCCAATCCGGACAAACGATACTGGACAAAAGGGTACTTTTTTACCGGCTATTCGGGGGGTGATGCCTACAACACCGATAAGGATTTTTTACTGACCTCACCCGCACTTTGTTTATTATCAATAATAATTATTAAATATTATATAACTTCATAAATCCCTGAAAGTGATAAAAATTTGGAGGGAGGGAGGGAGGGACAGGCCTGAGAGCGAGAGAGCGAGCGAGTGAGAAAAAAAAAAAAAAAAAAAAAAAAAAAGGAGAGAGAGAGAGAGAGAGAGAGAGAGAGGCTCCTATAGTAAAAAAAATTTTTTTTGTAGGCTCTTCTTTGCATATCATTGCGTGACCAGAGCTATATTCTCATTTCTAGCTATTTTTCTGGCCTGACGCGACATTTTCAAGGGTCTGGTTCCAATTCCTCCTTTGGCTTTCCTTTTAGAGTTGCGACGACTGTGGAATCGGTAGCAGTGCTAAGCAGCTTCTGTTTTCGTTTGCTGACTTTCTGCTGTTGTAAGTCAGCTAGCGCTAGCTTTGGAACGTGCTTCGCCGTCATTCCTTGATTTCAGAAGCGAAGACGAGGGAAAGAAAAAATAAAACACTCTAATTAAACAACTTTGAAAAGTCAAAGGGCTTAGGATCTAGGGCAGGCAAGCACAAGGGGGAAAAAATATGGACGAACAAGAATTCGAAAATCCCCATCGCAAGAACACCAATATTATGGCTTCAATAACTTCGAATTCACATCATTAAATTATTATTTCAACGGTCAGCTGCAGCTGGGGAAGCCCGGTCGGTGAGCAGCTGATGCAGATCTTGCACGACATGGTGCACGGCGCCGCCCGCGAGGCCCGCCACCGTGTCGTAGCTCAGCTCTTGCAACAGCAAATCCACTTCTTGCGCTGACAACTGCTGCACCGAGTCTGAGATGTGTTCTGCTATTTGTCGGATGAGGTTGGTTGAGAGAGTGTGTTGCGTGAAACGAAGCCAGCCTACCAGTAACTTCATGCAGTTTAGAGGAGTCATGTGTTTGTACACGCGTCTGCTTTGCACAGCAAGAACTCTGCGCACCTCCAGCGACGCGTCCGGACACAAGAGGCCAAGTGTACCAATGACATTGATGAGACGTTTCGATCGCAGTTCATTATAGCTTACCAGGACACGGTCGCCGAGAGAATCTAGCATGCCTGGGTCGTTGAGTTTGAGAAGGTGATAAGCCTGTAAGGTCACGTCGAGGTCCTCCGGCTGGAAGGAAGGGATACGTGGCTTGAGTTGGGTTAGGAGGTCTCGAATGATGGGGTGGCGAT
>WBZZ01004988.1:82500-87500 GCA_019918135.1 Paulinella micropora
TTACATTACATTACATCCTTATATTACATTATATTACATGACATCACATCACATCACATCACATTATACATTACTGCAGTACGTTTCATCACATTTATACATTATATTGCATCACATTTACGTTATGCCATCTTATATTATGCCATCTTATGTTATATGTATGACATGTGTTATGCTATGTTATGTTATGTTATGTTATGTTATGAGAAGAAGAGAAGAGAGAGAGAGACAGAGAGAGAGAGAGAGAGAGAGAGAGAGAGAGAGAGAGAGAGAGAGAGAGAGAGAGAGAGAGAGAGAGCAGGGAGGAAAGGTGGTGGTGGGTGAGGAAGGGGGGGGGGGGGGGGCAGCTGAGGCACGTCGGGTGCGCGCAACAGTGCTAGCCCTGCTTCATTCCCTCTTTCGCTTTTCTGTTCGCAGGGTGATCCGCCAGAGAACGCGCGTCAGTTCTTTCGCTTCTTGAAGCGCAACAAAGCGGAGAAAGACTGGCTGAGCAATCTGCAGTACGCCATTCTAGGTCTGCTGGCGTGTCTCTCGGGCTTTTCTCACTCATGTTTGAATGTGGCAGCCCTCGGAGACACGAACTACACGCACTTCTGCGGGGCTGGGAAGTTCCTACATAAGCTGTTGTCAGGCTGCGGAGCGAAGCCGTTCATACCCATAGCGTGTGCCGACGATGCCGTCTCCGATGGGTATTCCTGCCTTGTCGTGCAGACGCTTGACATGTGAGTGTGCGGTTGGTCTGTGTGCGGCGAAGGCTGGAGAAATGCGTGGAGCCGTGGCGTGCAAACCTGCCAGCAGCTTTGAAAAAGGTCGGCCTTTGCTGGATTGGCGGGCAGGCTTGTCACAGTTGGCTGGTGACGGCCTGCACAGGTCTTGGCCTTGGAGCGACCGCTGCTGGGACCTGACTCGGAGTCGGCAGAGGCTGGTATGTATGTAATGTATGTAATGTATGTATGTATGTATGTATGTATGTATGTATGTTTGTGTGTATGTATGTATGTATGTTACAGCTGGGGAGAGCGCGACAGGCGAGTACAACGGTCATCCGCCAGCAGAAGCGAGCGTGAAGCCAGCAGCAACAGAAACCCAGAACGGACACACGGTAGTACATTAATTACATTGCACGAATTATACATCGCAGTACGTACGTTGCATTATATTACATCACTCAATCATACAACATTAGCCATGGTCCAAGGAACGTAGCAGCTACACGTAGAGGGTGGAGGAGCAAAGGAGAAATGCAAGATCCACATGCGTATGATGCATGCAAAGGAATGAATTCTCTTGATGATGCAGATAGGTTTCATAATATATTACGAGCTTATTTTTAAATCGCATGTGTAGATACATATACACGATGTAATAGAAATGGACATGTATACTGTGTCTGTGTTGCAGGAAAGTTCAGCTTCGTCCTCCTCCATCTTATTGCTGTATGGCTCCGAGGGAGGCAACGCGAAATCGGTTCTCTTACAAAATATAAACACAAACACAAGCACAACACAAATACAAATGCAAATATAAATACAAAAATAAATTCAGCTGAGCACATGTGTTGTAGATTGCGGAGTCGTTGCTGGACGATCTGAAAGGGAAGTTTGAAGATGTACGCCTCTTTTCCTGTAATACGTACGCCAAGGAGTCTAACAAGGTGCAAGCCAAAACCGCGCTGTTGTTGCTGTTGTTGTTGTTGTTGTTGTTGTTGTTGTCGTTGTTGTCGTTGTCGTTGTTGTTGTTGTTGTTGTTGTTGTTGTTGTTGTTGTTGTCGTTGGTGGTGGTGGTGGTGGTGGTGGTGTTGCTTGACCTCCCTGCATGTCTTTGGCTGATTTTGTTGTTGCGTGTTGTTGCTTTTGTACGCTGCCCTCGTTTCTCCCAGAAAGGAATGAAAGTCAGAAAACGACAGATAGAAAGGAAAGATATAAAGGAAAGAAGGAATAACAATAAGAAGGAAGAAGAATGTTTGTTGTTGTTGCTGCTGCTGCTGCTGCAGCTGGCTGATTTTCCCAACGAGCGCTTGGTTGTGTTTATCATGGCTACCACCGGGCAGGTCAGCGCAGCGTACCAGTGCTAGCCCTGCTTCAACGCCCCCCGCTTTACGCTTTTCTGTTCGCAGGGTGACCCCCCAGAGAACGCGCGTCAGTTCTTTCGCTTCTTGAAGCGCAACAAAGCGGAGAAAGACTGGCTGAGCAATCTGCAGTACGCCATTCTAGGTCTGCTGGCGTGTTTCTCGTCGCTTTCTCACTCACGTTTGAATGTGGCAGCGCTCGGAGACACCAACTACACACACTTCTGCGGGGCTGGGAAGTTCCTACACAAGCTGCTGTCAGGCATGGTGCGTTGATTGATTGACTGATTGATCGATTGATCGATTGATCGGTTGATGGATTGATCGATGGATCGAGTGCGAGGGGTCGTTTTCACGGGCTGGTTTGGTGTGCAGGGCGCAAAACCATTCATTCCTATGGCGTGTGCCGACGATGCCGTCTCCGATGGGTATTCCTGCCTTGACGTGCAGACGCTTGACATGCGAGTGTGCGGTTGGTCTGTGTGCGGCGAAGGCTGGAGAAATGCGTGGAGCCGTGGCGTGCAAACCTGCCAGCAGCTCTGGAAAAGGTCGCCCTCGCTGTGTTGGTGGGCAGATAGATAGATAGATGGATGGATAGATAGATAGATAGATAGATAGATAGATAGATGGATAGATAGATAGATAGATAGATAGATAGATAGATGGTGGATGGATAGGTGGATAGGTGGATAGATGGATAGATAGATAGATAGATAGATAGATAGATAGGTAGGTAGGTAGGTAGGTAGGTAGGTAGGTAAATAGGTAGGTAGATAGATAGCTGGATGTGGTGCAGCTTGTGGCAGTTGGTGTACGGCCTGTGCAGGTGCTTTCCTTTTACCGCCCGCTCGAGGAGTCGGCCGGGGCTGCAGATGGACAGGTCCGCCACTCCACCACACCGCGTTTACAAATACAAAAATATGTACATGTTCATATGCGTACTTATGCAACCCATTTATCCTATGTATATGTATATGTGCACTAAGATACTTATTTAACTTCAACCTTGATGTACATTTATGTACGTATGCATGCGCGTGTGTTGCATTATGTCGATATAATATGTGTAGTCGGAGCACGGAACGAGCCCAGGAGACATGGCGAGCAGCGCTGCCAAGCCAGCTGTGTTGGTCCTATTCGGCACGCAGACCCAGAACGCCCAGCACATCGCCGGCTTGGTGGCGCAAGACTTCAAATCAGGTGCAAGTAGAATGAACCACCCCCCCCCCCCCCCCCCCCACCCTTCCTTACGTTGGTCAAATGTATACTGAAACATATGCGGACTCTTTGTGGTTGCAGACTTTGAGACCCGAGTGTCAGGTCTGGATCAGTACGTGAAGGAAGAAGGATCTCTGGACAAGCTGCCTGCAAATCCTGTGATTGTTGTGATCTGCTCGACGACTGGCGTGGGAGACCTGCCCGACAACGCCAGAGTGTGCGTCACAAGCTCTCTCTCTCTCTCTCTCTCTCTCTCTCTCTCTCTCTCTCTCTCTCTCTCTCTCTCTCATATTCAACGTGTTGTGTACCTGACAGGTTCTATCGCCACCTGAAGCGCTACAAGGACCCCAACTGGCTCGCTGGAGTAAATGTTGCTGTTTTGGGCTTGGGTGATACCAACTACGACAAGTTCTGTGAGAGCGGCATTCGCTTCCATAAAGAATTCGCTTCCAAAGGCGCTACGGCCTTCTTGCCGCTGGCCAAAGCAGACGACGCCACGGGCCTTGAGGCAGTCGTCGAGCCCTGGCGCCGCAAACTGCTGGCCGCCGTGCGTGAGATTTATGCCTCTTCTTCTGCTGCCTCCTCTGTTGCCTCCTCTGTTTCCTCTTCTGCTACTACCCCGAGCGTGCCAGCCGCTCTGTCACCGGCAGTCGCCACAGCTGTGCCCAAGATTCCTAAACCCAAGGGCCTGCCTAAGTTCGTGGCTCCTACCGTGCTGGTGAAAGAGACGACGCTGCCCGAGAGTGCGCCAGATTACTTCTTCACCCGATGGCAAGACATGGACACGGAAGCGGTGATTCGCGGCTACACTCCCGAGGCTCCCTTCATGGCTACTCTAGCCAACGCTAAGTTCTTGACCAGGCAGCACAAGGAGCCCGATGCACGCCGCGTGCTGCATATGGAGTTAGAACTGCCCAAGGGCGACCAGGGTATTGAATACCATCCTGGCGATGCGATCGGTGTGTACTGCCCCAACGACCCCGCCGTGGTGGACGCGCTGCTGGCTAGACTGGGCTTGGAGCCAACCTTCGCCTTCACAGTACACAAGACCGACGCAGAGGCCAAGAAGAAGCTCAACGGCGATGCTTCCTCCACCACCAGCACCAGCAGCAGCAGCTCGGGCCTAGCGCATATCATCTCCCCCTGCACCGCCCGCGACACTTTCACTTTCGGCTTGGACATTTCCACCCCGCCCCGTAAGGCCTTCTTGCGCATGCTCGCACACTACTGCCGCGACCCCGCTGATAAAAAGAGTCTATACCATCTAGCGGCTCCTGCAGGAGATGCAGAGTATCAACGCGACGTGGTCAATGAAAAACTCAGCTTATTAGACCTGTTGGAGCGCTTTCCCTCCTGCCACCCTCCTTTAGACCATCTCTTCTCTTGCCTCCCACCTTTGAAGGTAAGCAAGTAAGTAAGTAACTACGTAAGTAAGTGAGTAAGTAAGTAAGTAAGTAAGTAAGTAAGTAGGTAAGTAAGTAAGTGAGTGAGTGAGTTAGGTAGGTAGGTAAGCAAGTAAGTAAGTTAGTATGCATCTCTGCAGGCTCGCTACTACTCGGTGTCGAGCTCTCCTTTCGTCTACCCGAACCGAGTTCACATCGCGCTGACCGTGGTGCGATACCACACGCCTCAGAAGAGAGTGCGCTCTGGACTCTGCTCCAACTGGCTGTACCGGTAGCTGTCTTATGTGTGTGTGTGTGCGTGTGTGTGTGTG
>WBZZ01004988.1:92500-97500 GCA_019918135.1 Paulinella micropora
ACATACATACATACATACATACATGCATGCATGTGGTGCTTGCAGGACCATGCCCCTTCTTGGCTGTGTATATTTGTATCTCTCTCTCTCTCTCTCTCTCTCTCTCTCTGTGTCTTTCTCTCTCTATATATATATATATCCATCTCTATCTCTGTATCTCTATCTCTGTCTCTATCTCTAGGCCCTAAGCACTCCGTGGTGATGGTGGGTTGGGGACCGCATCTCTACCTCTATCTCTATCTCCATTTCTATCTTTACCTCTATTTCTATCTCTATCTCTATCTCTATCTCGATCTCTATCTCTATCTCTATCTCTTCTCTATCTCTGTCTCTATCTGTCTCTGCAGGCGCTGAGCACTCCAGTGGTGATGGCTGCGGACCATATCCCTATCTGTATATCTGTATATCTGTATATCTGTATATCTTTATATTTGTATATCTGTATATCCGTATATCTGTATATCTTTATATCTGTATATCCGTATCCGTATCCGTATCCATGTATGCATCTCTAGCTCTTTTTCTATCTCTATCTGTCTCTCTAGGCCCTGAGCTTTCCGGTGATGGTGGGGACTGGGGACCGTATCTCTATCTCTATCTCTATCTCTATCTCTATCTCTATCTCTATCTCTCTCTCTATCTCTGTCTCTGTCTCTATCTCTATCTCTATCTCTCTATCTCTATCTCTATCTCTATCTCCATCTCCATCTCTATCTCTCTATCTCTATCTCTATCTCTATCTGCATCTCTAGGCCCTGAGTACTCCTGTGGTGATGGTGGGTCTGGGCACCGGCGTCACGCCTTACCGGGGCTTCATGCAGCATCGAAGGGCAGAGCGCAAAAACTTACACAGCGGAGGTATCTATCTATCTATCTATCTATCTATCTATCTATCTATCTATCTATCTATCTATCTATCTATCTATCTATCTATCTATCTATCTATCTATCTGTCTGTCTATCTACCTACCTACCTACCTACCTACCTACCTATCTATCTATCTACCTATCTACCTACCTACCTACCTACCTACCTACCAATCTACCTACCTACCTATCTACTTATCTACCTACCTACCTACCTACCTACCTACCTACCTACCTACCTACCTACCTATCCAGCGGTCGGGTTGGGCCACTGGCGTGGTCTGGAGGTGAGTGAGATGGAGGACGGGGCTCCGTTACGCCTGGAGCTAGCGCGTGCCCGCAGCGGCGCTTCCCGAACGGGAACAGGGTCCGACGAGGAAGATGAAGAAACAGGTAATATCTATCTATCTATCTATCTATCTATCTATCTATCTATCTATCTATCTATCTATCTATCTTCTATCTATCTATCTATCTATCTATCTATCTATCTATCTATCTATCTATCTATCTATCTTTACCTACAGACTTCCTTGTTTGACGAAATCAGAAGCTCCTTTTTTCTGACATTAGTCGATACTTCATCAGTTGATCTCATCACTTACTCCACGGAGTGAACCAAGGCCACTTGAGGTGTCACTGACCCTCCCTTGGGCTTGGTTTTTTGAAATGGGTGCCATCTGTCGACAGACAGAGAATTAGGGGATGGTGTGGGTGTGCTGGGCCCGTGGTGGGGTGCCTTATGTGTGCCTAGCCATACGCCTATAAGTCACATGCCGAAATAGCGACGGGAAGCACAATCCTGTTCCCTCAGGGTGCCCTTTCTCGCTTGTTGAGCCCGGAATAAAACCCACAGTGCTCTGTCGGTTTATACTAGACTGTCGAACAGTCTCGAAACTCCATCTGCTTACTGGGTCCTCTGTATTGGAGGTGGGAGCTCGTTCTGCAAGGGGCGCTTATGGAACGAGCCCTGGCCCCGCCTGGTACTAGGGAGATTTGGTATTGCCTGTATCAGTCCCTTCCGTGCAAACATCACGGCTTAGCTGGGCATCGGGTTAATACTTTACCTACAGACTTCCTTGGTTGACGAAATCAGAAGCTCCTTATTTCTGACATTAGTCGATACTTCATCTATCTATCTATCTATCTATCTATCTATCTATCTATCTATCTATCTATCTATCTATCTATCTATCTATCTATCTATCTATCTATCTAATCTATCTATCTATCTATCCCATCCATCTATCTATCTATCTATCTATCTATCTATCTATCTATCTATCTATCTATCTATCTATCTATCTATCTATCTATCTACCTACCTACCTACCTACCTACCTACCTACCCCTCTACCTACCTACCTACCTACCTACCTACCTACCTACCTGTCTGTCTGTCTGTCTGTCTGTCTGTCTGCCTGTCTGTCTATCTATCTATCTATCTATCTATCTGTCTGTCTACCTATCTACTTATCAGACTACTTCGACGGCTACCAGTGGGAGAACGAGGATGAAAACGACGAAGAAATCGAGCCAGTGAGCGGCAAAGCTGCGTTGCCGAGCAATATGGTGTTGTTCGTTGGCTGCCGGCACGAGCAGCAGGACTACCTCTACCGCAGTGACTGGGAGGACTTCTTAGAAGATGGCACGCTCAGTCAGCTCCTGCCCGCGTTTTCTAGAGATTCCGAGTCGAAAGTCTACGTAACGCACCGCATGCTCGAACACGGCGGCAGGCTGGCGGACCTGATCCTCAAACAAAATGCTAAGTTCTACATCTGCGGGGATAACGGCAAGATCGCCAAGGACATCATGGACGCTCTGGCTAAAGTGCTGTCCTTGCATAGTGAGATGGATGCCAAGCAAGCGGAGGAGTACGTGAAGCAAATGAAAACCACGGGGAGATATGTGACAGATATTTGGATGTAGCCAAGATCACACGATTCCACCACAATGTTTATTGAGTATGTCATTATTATTGGCGTGACTCAACATACGTTAACTGAAAATGTTATTGTTGGCTTAAAGTCTGATGTCAGCGGTGTCGGGCCAGGTTGCTCTGCAGTGCTGCTTCGCTGGCGGGTCTTACTGTAGAGTGAACAGTATTAAGGACCGGATCAGGCCGGACCCGGTGTATTAACCATTTCTCCTCTTACACTTCCCGGCCGCTAATATTAATTAATACCAAATACGAGTGGACCCTGCCGCAGCGGGCAAGTATGAAGTTTTTTGTTGTTGAAAGTGTTATTATTAATAATAGGTATGAATGTATATAGGTTGAAGTTTTTACTAGTATACTACGGGTAAGTTGAATGTTTTATATAGATCGAAAATGGAAAATGTTATATAGGTTTAATTATTTTTGTTAGCTGAAATGAATGTCGACAGTAATAACATATAATATTAATCACGAATTCGGTCCGGTATTAATACATTATTCATTCTGATCAAACTTGTGAAAGCACAATATTGTACTGACAATATTAATAAGTCACTGTCACAGTGAACCGTGGCAAAGTCGTATTAATAAACAGTCTGAATGCCAGGGAAAATACGAAAGGAAGCGTCGTAAGAAGTATGGCGCAGAAGAGCAAGTTTGGTACGGAAAGGGTAAATTATGTGATGGCAAAGGATTTCAGCTCAGAAACGTGGTCAGCCTATTGTTTGATGGTTTGACTACTAGTACTCACTACTCGTCTGTTACTGAAATTCAACTTTCAAAAGGGAAAGAAAATAATAGATATGCCACGAAGATTTTCAATACAAATGTCCGGGACCCAATGTACACTTTCAACTTTACATTCAAGTGAACCAGGGCCACACACAGGCGCAACCATCCAACTTTGACCTAGATACATAAATACTGAGCACGTCGGTAAAAAAGATCTCTGATCTTGTCCTGAGCTTTCTGACGATGGCTTCAACATTTTTACAGTATCACAGTTGACTGAGGGAAACGAGATCAACGTCGGAAAATTCCCCACTTGAATCAATTTTTGACGAAGACGTCAAAATCGCCAATTTCTTGCAGGCTCTGAGGAGGAGGCTGCAGGGCGCGGGCGGAGTTCAGCTCCGGGCGAGTTGCCAAGTCTTCTTTAGGCAGATTTTGCTGCACTGTGTCTTCACTCCAGCGAGGCTGCAGGAAGAGCTCCTCCTCGTTAGCGAGGTGAAGAAGACAGATGAAGCAGTAAGCGACCGACACTTGAGATAGGTCCTTGTTGTTCATCGCCTCCCTGCTCAATCACACACACACACACACATGCAGGTTTCACTTCTTGTAGGCATTCACATGCTGTGCACGAGCGCAAGAGTTGCTGTTGCTAGTAAAGGTTCCATGATACGTACAGGCTGGAGATGGATTGCTGGAAGGACACGGGCGCAGGCTGGGCCTGCAGGCAACAAGAACAAGAACAACAAATTTCAGTGATGCCTGTTGAGGCAAAGGCGCGGCCTTGGGAGCCTTGTGGGCAGTGGTGGGCATGTCATTGTGTCTCTGTCTCTGTCTCTATCTCTATCAGCAGCAAGGTCAAGCTATCGGACCTGTTTAGGAGAAGGCGCAGCCTTGGGCGCCTTGTGTGCGTTGGTGGCGATGCCGTCCCTGTTAATGAATCAATAGATATAGCTGCATAAATATTGTTGAAAAGGATGTGAATAATGTGGCGACGGAACATGTCTATATGCACGTGCGAAAACACAAAGTCTGAACATTTGGATTTCAGGTGCGCGAGAGCCGCCCCAGGAAAGCCAAAAGCTGGCCTGTGGGTTGCCTGCTTGCACCCGAACCAGATTTGGGGCTGTCCAGAATGGCTCATGTCGTATCATCATCATCATCATCATCATCATCATCATCGTTACCAGAGCGTTTTCTTGAGCGCTCGCACGTCCACCTGGCAAAAGTAAGAGACAGATAGATATTTAAAGCGCCAGATATATGTAAGCTTCTCTAGTTGAACATTAATGACGAACGCATAAATCGCAGAAATACACGATGACATGCAATACACCGCAAGAGAAGACAAATTCATTCACGCGCGGATGCAAGCATGTATGCGTATGTGCATGTACGCTATGCATGTACGCATATGTACGCATATATGCATATAGCCAGTGAGATTCAAATCAAGCAAGTGAGG
>WBZZ01004988.1:120000-122500 GCA_019918135.1 Paulinella micropora
AAAAGTATGAGAATGGCATTTTTTAGCACTTTTAATGTTAAATATTAGAACTTGGTATTATTGGTACATTATAACTTGCTATATATACTATATATTCTTCACATTATAATCATAAATGACATCATTGTCACCCACTCTAAATATTTTTAATTTTTGAAAGTAAAGAAAGATATTAAACCAACACCAGCAACAAACAGCAATGTTCTTAAGGTTACTTAACTTGAAAGTGTTTGCGTAAAGCACTTTTTACTTACTCATCCTTTCAAGTGGCACGTACGAAGTATTTTCTTATTTATGTGTTTTCCTATTTCGTAGAAAAAAATCTTCAAAGTTACTTAGATTGTGAGAATTCTTTGTATCTCTTGATACCACTTCTGTTTTCCTCTTACGCTATATTTTATATTATATATATATATATACATATATATATGTATATATGATATATATACATATATATATATGTATATATGATATATATATATATGTATAAATATATATATATATATATATATATATTATATATAACGAATATATATATATTGTTTAAGTGCATGATATTGCCAATTGGTAATTTCGGTTACCAATTGGCAACGTTTTTCAGTGACCGGTTTTTGAAGAATTATATTACAGTTTTTCGGCTCAATAAAACACAATTGATGACTGATCCGGCTTCCCCAACATCGTAGCAATCGTTGCGTAAAATTTGTCCACCTTTTCCGTGTGTAGAAGAAGAGAAATGTGCATTTTCCTGACCCACCCTATTTTTTTTAAAATTGCCTTTTTGCATCACTTTTCTCAAAGTCATGGAGATAGGGAGTCTCGTTTCGGCCCCTGCTGTGAAGCTAGGAAAGGCTTGGGAAAAGAGAAAATTTGGGGAAGCTGTCTACCAAGACATAAGGCTTGTGGGAACACTGAAGGAAGCAGAAACAAAGTATGCGAAGGCTTTAGTGACTCTTGACTTTGACGAGAAAGACTATTTCTTCAAGAGTGGGATCTGAAACAAGAACAGAAGCATGCCGTGAATGGTTTCAAATGTATTGATGGTGATATGAAAGAGGTAGTAGTGCAGTTTTCAGATGATGAAGAAGCCACTGAAGAAAATAGTTCTGAACAGCAGTCTGTGGACATGAATGAGATGGAGTCGGAAGAGCCAGAGGAAGAGGAAGAGGAAGGAGGAGAAGAGGAGGATCACTCTGGTTACAACACATGCCCTTACTCAGACGCTCAAGCACGAAAGAAGGAACAGAAACACACAAACAATGGTTTCATGTGGGAATTGAAGGAACAGTTGGTAGACTGGAGTGCAGATCGACCTGTGTTTGCTCCTAAAACTAGGTTGGAGAATGCTGCCACAGCCGACCCCCTTGCGTATGTTTTCTTTTTTCTCTGCTCTTTTGTTTTTATGCTCTATTTCCAGTGCAGTGCAATATGCACATGTGTTGTGCTTGTGTTTCATGCTGTCCAAACGTGTCGACATGCATTGCATTCAGAAAACACAAGTTCGTACAACTTCATTCTGTCAAGATGTTTTCTTACGGTTTTCATCACTGTCTCTTTGTTCACGGTTTTTGTCTGCATCTCTAACTTCCGGTTGCCGTTTTTTGTGCAATGTGTGTGCAGACATTTTATGCACTTTATGCCACCAAAGGCAGTGTCTCGTATCATTGAGTTTACCAATGCTGCCCTCGCAAAGTTGAAGCAGCCTCACCTAGCAAAACCCATCGATCAGGACGACTTTGCTGTCTTTTTGGGGTTGTTAATCAAAATTTCCCAGCTTGATAGGGGCAGGCGTCGAGCCCACTGGACCCCCTCAGACGAAATGGGAATGGATGGCCTGCCCGGTGACGGCTTTGGAAGGTACATGTCTGCTAATCGACTTCAGTACATTTTGCAGAACCTATCAGCTGGCCCAGAAGCTACGGACGCAGATCCATTTTTGCCGGTTCGTTTTATGATGGAAGAAACTAATAAGCGGTTTGCTTGGGCCATCCACCCAGGTTATAGGATCACTGTCGACGAAAGTATGGGAAAGTGGACAGGGAAAGACATGCCAGGTCAGGTATTTGTCCCTTGAAACCCAATTCCACTTGGGATGGAATATCATACGGCCTGCGACGTTGTTTCGGGTGTGTGTGTTGCTTTGGAATGTGTGGAAGGTCAAGATCGTGATCGTGAAAAGGAAGAAGTGCAAGACTGGCGTGTAACCACTGCAACTACTTTGAGATTGGTCAAACCCTGGTATGGAACTGGCCGCCTGATAGTCGGGGACTCTTGGTTCGCGTCTGTTAAGACTGCACTTGCTCTCAATGCTTCGGGTCTCGATTTTATTGGCATTGTCAAAACAGCAACTACGAATTTTCCAAAAATCAATCTGTGGAAGGCCAGGGGAAACAACAAAGGTGATCTGGCCTCAGCTGTTTGTCAAAAGGATGGATTCAACCTCCTTGCTGTCAACCAGAATGACCACAACATGCAGCAAATAATTGCTACTCGGGGGACT
>WBZZ01004988.1:127500-137500 GCA_019918135.1 Paulinella micropora
GCAAACAGACCATATATGCGCGGATGGATACAAGGCCAAACCTACCTGCCAGCTAATCGTTATGCTGCTTGCTCGTAATATCCCTAACCCTAACCCTAACCCCTACTTCACCTCCACAAAATGTGGTCACCGATAAAACTGCACTACGGCGCGCCAAATTTGACGTGTTTTACTGGCTCCCCGGCCCGGCTCGCCCGCAAAACACGACAAATTTGGCGGCTAGCCGCATAATACACTTCTTCTAGACCACTGTCGTCGAACACTTAGTCCACGTAGGCCCTTCAGAAAAAACAAGAAAAACAAAGAAAATAACAAAAACAACTGGGAAGAAAGGAGAGAGAGAAAGAGAGAGAGAAGAGAGAGAGAGAGACGTTCCTAGTTCTTCAGTACCATGCACAATGGCTATCGAGTTTCGGGCACCACCTGATCATGTGGTTAGACCACCTCACATTATGGTTAGATGACCGTGAAAATGACATCTTTTGGCTCGCCGGCCCGACCCGCCCGTATAACATGTGAGAATTTTGGCAAATTTTTGGCTAGCCGCAGAGCATATGTCGATGGTAACAAAAAGCGTTGAGTCTTGACATCAGGGTGCGGTCGCTTGTAGGACGGAGGGACGAAGAAACACACACACACACATTCAAGCACAGGTCTTGTGCGCATACTTGTAGGCAGGTGATTAGTGCAAAGATAATATTTGCAATTGCTACGTACAAATATATTTCTCTCTTTCTCTCTCTCTCTCTCTCTCTCTCTCTTTTTTTTTGCATGTAACGTACGCATTACCAGCCCAGCTCACTTCCTATTTCGAGTTACAATATTAATGTTACGCCTCCCGATCATTTGTTTGAGTCTCATATTCTCCTGTTAAAAATGTTTGCGTAAATATTATCGGCGTTTTGATATAATACATTGATACAGTAATTGGAAAGTGGACAATATATTGTACAATGTATAATATTACCGTAATATTAATAGATGACTCAGAAAGGAGATCCAAAAGGCGACCGGTCAGCGGTGGCTGCCTGACACTCAGACAATCAAATGCGGATTGACGACGACACTTACCGTAGGCTAACAATATTAGTATAATACTTCAAGGGTGAAAGACCAATGTACGTAAACCCTTACGAAGCTCAGCTGAGGAAGGGTGTATTAATATCGTAATCAAATTAGCTCAAACTGAATCTGCCTCACAGCAAACTATAGCACTTGCACTAGCTAAGCCTCGGAAAAGCTCTTCACTGCCTTGCCTACTAGCCCAGTCTACATCTCAAACACTAACCGGGCCAGCTTTAAAACAAATGAGCGAGCCACCGTTTTAATAAAATATTCATCACACTTTTTTTAAAAAGTTATTTTGCCCCCCTCCCCCCCCCCCTCCGCACTCAGTGGCTTTTTTTTTCAAGTTTTTTTTTTACGCAAGCAATCTATATGTACTTGGTCACGCAGTAGTACCACTAAAATGCCTGTTTTTACATGTTAAAATATATGTAAACGCTAGCAGATTCTGAAAAGCCTAGAAAAAACCGTGACCACAAGAACAAGAGTGGCGCAAAGTAGGTTTTAGCAGTTGGACACAAGCCATGTTTGAAATTGCTCCAAGTAGCACTTTTATGCATAAAAGTCACACATGCACAGACAGGTCCTAAGTTTTTTCCTGAGGCACTCAACTCAAGCCTCACAAAGCCTCAACAAGACCAACTCTGTGTCCTCATCCGCGAATTCGACCACATCTTTCAGGACAAGGCAGGCATTTTCAAACATACTGTCGTGTCCCTCCGACTCAAACCAAATGCCAAACCAGTTGCAGTCCCATATCTTTCTAGGCCGGCTGGGCTACGGACGTCCTCAGCTCTTGCACATGTAGCTACGCCTTCTTTCAATGCGCATGGGCAAGCCGCAGTTGTCCGGTCGGGAAATTCGATGATATCGCGAAAGAAGTCATCCGAGACATTCTGAACGTTTACGACTACCGCATGCCCAATGACAATCTTCATCTGCCAGCCCCAGGTCTTCCAAACCCGGATCATTACCGAGAACGATTCGCCTGCTGGCACTATTTCAGCTCCATCGACATGATAGACGGTTTCTCCCACCTTCGCCCGAACCCGGACGATGACAGCCGAGATGTTTTAGCCTTGTGGACCCCTCTAGATTTATTGGTCCCCAACTTTATGCCTCAAGGTGTACATCGTGCCCCGGCGACTTCCAACGCGCGATCGAGAAGTCATTCCAACCGCTCCCCTTTTGGAACAAGCCGCCCCCAGCTACTTCTACTGCAGGCGCCTATCTCGACGACGTTACCGCTGGTGCAAACGACTTTCAAACACACCTAAACCAAATTCGTGATATATGCCAGCAGGTCAACCCTACCTCCATCGGGAAGAGCGGAAATGTATGAAGAAGCTCCGCCGCGTGCTTACTACGCTTCCCGTCCTGGTCAAGTACGAGTCCTCTCACCATCTTTGCCTTCGGACGGATGCCAGCCAAATAGGCATCGGTGGTGCCCTTCACACTGGCCCTGACCGCGACGCCCCGGTCATCCAATACTTTTCTCTCAAGTTCACAGACGCAAACCCGCTGGGCGACCTACGTGCGAGAAGCCTACGGCGTTATTTACGGAGTTCAACAGTGCCGCTACTACATTGATGCTAGCGACCATTAACTCACCATCGTCACCGACCACCGGCCACTCTTGTGGTTGTGGCACGCTCGCAGCCCCATGGTCGTCGGATGGGTTCTGGAAAATCTCCAGACGATCCGCTTTAAGGTCGAATACCTCCCCGGTAAACAAAACCTCCTCCCGGATGGATTGTCCCGTGTCCCCTGCTTAAGCCCAGGCGTCCCGACTCTCATCGGTGAAGCCGAAGCCACCCTACAGCTCCTCGCAACCATTCCATTGCCCAGAGCAGGCTCTACTCTCTGGCTCGCTGCCGAAGGCACACATGCCGCTTTGGAAACGAAGCTCAAGTCTCTCTCCTGCCGCATCATCCGCGCTGGCCCAACACTACGAAGCATTCAAGCTCCGTGGGACCTGCCATTGTCATCCCCTCTGCTGAACGCTCTCCGGCCGTCGCGCGTGACATGTTCGCCCTTTGTAAGCCATTGCCCTGCTCATGCCGCAAGACCTCGTCCACTGCGTCCCGGACGATACACTGCCACAGGAGGCCGTCGAGACGTGTCGTAAGATTTTATTTCTTGACGACAACTTAGTGTGGCTAGTCTTTGGCTTTGGCATGCAACAACATTATATATACCCTCTTGTCGCTACTTCGCACGCTCCTCGCGTCACGCGCCAACAAATCATGGACGCACAACGACAAGACGCCCTCACAGCCCCTCTCTGGACCGACGACGACTCTACCGTCTCTGCCGGATCAACAGAATTGACTCTTCGTCAGGGCCTTGCCGTCCTCGCCGACGCCAAACAGTCAACACTGGAGATCTACGTTCCAGAAGAGCTGCGCCGCCCACTGATCAACTACGCCCACTTGATGCAGAACCACGCCAAAACGCCGACACTTGTCGCCTTCATCAAGGAGCGCTACATTTGGTTCATCAATGCACGCTGATGTCCTCGCCGCCCTCCGCGACTGCCACTTTTGCCAACTGGTCCACGCCCGCCTCACTCTCAACCATGGCCGCTACTCTTCGCTGAAGTGGAGCAGTCAAGGTCAAGGCATCGGCATCGATCATATGCACGTCGGCATTCCGGGCGTTGTTTTTCAGTATATCCTGACGATTATCGACCTCTTCTCAGGATTTCCTCAATTCATTCCCTGCGTCTCTACCTCAGCCAAAGAAACAGTTGAGATCATCCTCAACCGATGGGCATACATTTTTGGTTTTCCGGAATCCATCTTCGCCGACTACCACAGCTCTTTTGTAGGTACATTAGCCAAACGCTTCTGCAGTGAGGCCGGCCTCGACTGGCTGACCACCGCACCCTACTCACACCATCAACTCGGCTTCGTGGAATGCCTGCATAAGGCGATCCGCACAGCAATGCAATCTCTACCCAAGACAGACAAATCGAACTGGCCTAGCATCATCCCGTCCCTCTCCTTCGTCCAGAACATCTATGTGTCCACGGCTACAGGTACAACCGCCTTTGAGGGTATGTTAGCACGCAAACCTCGGTGCACACTGGACTTTTTCGATTCCCCGGAGATCGTTACTGCCCGCGCCTCCGCCTCAAGCGCCGCTCTCGACGCTTCCTTTACACTTTCGCTTCAATCTTCAAAGCAGATCGAACTACTATGCCGCGCTCGCGCTGCAGTCACGGCGTATATCAGCACGTGCACAGACGTCTCCCGCGCCCGATCTGTTGCTCAGAAGAACAAGGGCCGCCGCAAAGCAGTTAAGGAGTGGAAGGTTGGCGACACCGTCACCGTCTACCGCCCTAAACCCTCAAAGCAAGGCATCCCCGCCTCGTCTGTCCTTCAGTTCGACTGCCCCTACGCGATTTTAGAGCAGGTCAACTCTAACTGCTTTAAGCTCCGCCACCTCAAGACCAATAGGATATTGCAGCGGATCGACCGCTCACATCTCTCTCCGTACACTGCCCCCACTGATGGCGTCGCCCCGCTTAATCCAGTCGCAGTGGACGACTACGATGACGACACTGTCAACTACACCACTGGTGAAGTCGTTGCTTTCATCGACCGTAACCAAGTCAAGCTTGGCACTGTTTTGGACGAGGATCCGGAACATGAGGAGGATGACCTCGTGGTCCATCAACTTGGTATCACTTTGGACACCAACCCTCTCTTCCGCCCCATCTACGAAGACACGAAGGATAAAGCTACCATTCACAGCTGGAGTAAACCCCTGGCCTTCTGGAAGCCTCTCCTCTTCGATATCACCAACGACCAAGTCGTTCATCGACACATCGAGTGGCGTTCCTTAGGAAAGATTAAGGACAAAGGCCGGCTCTCCGCCAACGTTCTTAAACTTTAACGTCTTCGAGGTACCCTCATCACCGGCGAATCCTTCCCGCTTCATGTCTTCCAGAAGGGCAAGCAAGCTAAGTCCAAGGAGTAGCCACCCCCTTTCACTCTCAAGTGGGTTTTACCCATCGTAATGGCTTCACCCGCCCCCGCCCAGCGCTTTTCCCACTTGAACCGTCATCGACCCTAGAAGTATTACGCCATGACCGGCGTACCCATGTAAGTCCTTGATCGCCGCTTGTGCCTGCAGGTTAACGGTTATTCTCACCGAAATTGAACCCCTCAGTGGTTATATCGGCACGGCATACTTGGTGCTTCATTGGTTCATCTCGGCTATGTGATACCCGGCCACCTAATTTTCTACGGCTCGACATCGCCTCCCGATATCATCGCTCGCTACTGTGCCTCAATGATCCCAGTCCCGTTGCAGATTATGGATATCCGGCCCCGGCTGATCATCACCCGCATTGCGCAGTCTAGACGCATCATTTTTCTACTCGTCAATGGTTTAAGAGATTCACCCACCTCTCTTTTTCCTTTTGACATTTTTTTTAGTGAGACAACATACTTCGTTCGTTAATCACTCATTCTGTAGTACGTCGCAACTCAACTCAACCGTTAGGTCTGGGGGGGGAGCTATCAGACTGAGTACCTTAACGACCGGCCAAAACCTTTATCGTTAATAAGACACTCTTTTTGACCGGTTCATCAGATTCTCCTCTGCACAATGTTTCGACTTCACTAACTAGTTTTCGATTCCGTTCAGAAATGATTTCAAACGATCAGTTCAAAGTTCTTTTTAGCTATTGCCACTTTTCCTATCAACATTACCTTTTTGCCCCGATTTCCCGTGAAACACGTTTTACTGTAAATTTTGTGGACAAAGAGAAGGATTCGAGGAAAAAACACAATATCTAACTGTCTTTTCCGTTCCCAGTCATTTTCGCCTAGGCTTCCCAAATCGATTTGGAAATTTTCAAATCCACTTGAACAACCCGACACTATCCGTTTAATAACTGTTAACTTGAAGACTCGCGACACTATCCCGGTTTGAGAACTGGAGACCTCACAATCTACGTTCTACACTAAAATCGTATATGTTGCACCCAAGCCTGCAATGTGTTCGAAATCATAGTATGTAAATAAACGAAGTGACCTCTCTACTATTTATTAATACTTGTAGTTCACCTGCTCACCCTGAGACAGGACTCAAAGCAGCCATAGTGTTCTTGTTAAGAGTTAGTTGTATCTGCCTACTTGAAGAGTTGTATACAAACTCACAATTTAAGGCTCTTATGGGATTTATATAAGCTTCCAAGCTTTTCTCTCATACCCCTTCATTCTAATATAAGACTAAAACCGGAAGTATTGCTCAGACTCACACGACATTCAAGTATATTAAAAAAAAAAAACAACTTTTTTAATTTTCGACGAAAATTTAATTTTGGTTGGAATTTCAGTCTTTGGTTGGAAATTTAAATTTTCCAATTTAAAGGTAACATTTCGCGAAAATTTACGATATTTTGCGAACGAATATAGCCGTTAATTTGAAAATACAAATTTCCAACCAAAATCGAAATTCCAACCAAAATTAAAATTCCGTCGAAAATTAAAAAAGTTGTAATTTTTTTTTTACTTGAATGTCGTTAGCAATATTCTTCAAAACCGGATTTCATCTTAAAATACATTTAATAACAAGGAATCACTTCCACGAGTGAATTCCCATAAAACCAATAGCGTAATAACGATGTAGTATACCGTGGGTGTTACAATCTCACTCAGTGATAGTACTGAGCAAGAAGGGGACTAGAGCGAGGATGCACCTGCATTGATTGCCTCAGTCCTTTACTGAATCCTTCATGTTGCCAGTGCATACTTGTAGTTATTATCATTATTATTATTATTATTATTATTATTATTATTATTATTATTATTATTATTATTATTATTATTATTATTATTATTATTGGACACCGTGATAGCCCAGTGGTCAAGTTCTACCATCTGGGCCCTGTCGCCAGTTCGATTCCCGTCGGTGCCACCAGTATTTTCATTGAACATACCGGTCCGTCTGGAAGTGTTGGAACTGCCCGTGCGGGGGTGTCATTAGAGCCTATCGTCAATTCTTCGTACTCCCCTCACGGGTGAGACGATGGAGGCGCATGTGCAGATTTGCATCAGCCATTGACAGAGAAGCACTATTACTATTATTATTATTATTATTATTATTATTATTATTATTATTATTATTATTATTATTATTGTATTATTATTCAGCCCAATGGCCTCAAGGCGTTAACTGTGACGCCAACTCATAACCTTTTGGTGGTAGATGCTGGGGAGGAGGGTCGTTGCGCGCGTAAAAGATCTTAAACTCCGCATATGCTGGTTGATAGCCCAGGACCCAGCAGACACCAGATTGTTATGGGTGGGGTTTCGAGGCAGCTCTAGCCACCGCGCTTGGTGTATGCACTTGCACATTCGGTGACGTCTTGCAAGAGGTTGCTGGGACTGCGGAATAACCTCGGCTTAGTGCAGTCTTGCCCTCAGGAGCTCCATCGGTGGCCCCGATCATCAGGCGAGAGACTGACACGGGGGGGTGGAGGACCTCGAACAAGGGTATTGGAGGCTTATGTCCGTTGAGGATATGCCATTAGCTGCATCAGTGCGCCTCAGATATAGTATTATTGTATTATTATTATTATCATTATTATTATTATTATTATTATTATTATTATTATTATTATTATTGTTGTTGTTATTATTCTTATTCTTATTCTTATTATGATTATGATTATGATTATGATTATGATTATTATGATTATGATTATGATTATTATTATTATTATTATTATTATTATTATTATTATTATTATTATTATTTTGGAACTGCCCTTGCGGGGGTGTCATTAGAGCTTATCGTCAATTCTTCGTACTCCCCTCACGGGTGAGACGATGGAGGCGCATGTGCAGAAATGCATCAGCCATTGACAGAGAAGCACTATTATTATTATTATCATCATTATTATTATTATTATTATTATTATTCAGCCCAATGGCCTCAAGGCGTTAAACTGTGACGCCAACTCATAACCCTTTGGTGGTAGATGCTGGGGAGGAGGGTCGTTGCGCGCGTAAAAGATCTTAAACTCCGCATGGTTGATAGCCCAGGACCCAGCAGACACCAGATTGTTATGGGTGGGGTTTCGAGGCAGCTCTGGCAACCGCGCTTGGTGTATGCACTTGCACATTCGGTGACGTCTTGCAAGAGGTTGCTGGGACTGCGGAATAACCTCGGCTTAGTGCAGTCTTGCCCTCAGGAGCTCCATCGGTGGCCCCGATCATCAGGCGAGAGACTGACACGGGGGGGTGGAGGACCTCGAACAAGGGTATTGGAGGCTTATGTCCGTTGAGGATATGCCATTAGCTGCATCAGTACGCCTCAGATATAGTAAATCTGCCTTGGAGTGTTGACTGTGACATATTTGAGGGAAATCCCGATGAAAAAACCTAGTCACACTTGCTAAACAGAGTTCCAGCCCAATGGCCTCAAGGCGTTAAACTGTGACGCCAACTCATAACCCTTTGGTGGTAGATGCTGGGGAGGAGGGTCGTTGCGCGCGTAAAAGATCTTAAACTCCGCATATGCTGGTTGATAGCCCAGGACCTAGCAGACACCAGATTGTTATGGGTGGGGTTTCGAGGCAGCTCTAGCAACCGCGCTTGGTGTATGCACTTGCACATTCGGTGACGTCTTGCAAGAGGTTGCTGGGACTGCGGAATAACCTCGGCTTAGTGCAGTCTTGCCCTCAGGAGCTCCATCGGTGGCCCCGATCATCAGGCGAGAGACTGACACGGGGGGGTGGAGGACCTCGAACAAGGGTATTGGAGGCTTATGTCCGTTGAGGATATGCCATTAGCTGCATCAGTACGCCTCAGATATAGTATTATTATTATTATTATTATTATCATTTGGACACCGTGATAGCCCAGTGGTCAAGTTCTACCATCTGGGCCCTGTCGCCAGTTCGATTCCAGTCGGTGCCACCAGTATTTTCATTGAACATACCGGTCCGTCTGGAAGTGTTGGAACTGCCCTTGCGGGGGTGTCATTAGAGCCTATCGTCAATTCTTCGTACTCCCCTCACGGGTGAGACGATGGAGGCGCATGTGCAGAAATGCATCAGCCATTGACAGAGAAGCACTATTATTATCATTATTATTATCATTATCATTATGGACACCGTGATAGCCCAGTGGTCAAGTTCTACCATCTGGGCCCTGTCGCCAGGTCGATTCCCGTCGGTGCCACCAGTATTTTCATTGAACATACCGATCCATCTGGACCAGTATTTTCATTGAACATACCGGCCCGTCTGGAAGTGTTGGAACTGCCCTTGCGGGGGTGTCATTAGAGCTTATCGTCAATTCTTCGTACTCCCCTCACGGGTGAGACGATGGAGGCGCATGTGCAGAAATGCATCAGCCATTGACAGAGAAGCACTATTATCATTATCATTAAATGCAAACACTGCTTTCTCAACAAATTATTCCAACTGTAATAATAAGCTTACCATTTGACGTCGCATTCTCCTTTATCTCTATTAATATTGAGTATGAAATTGTAATAATCAATATGAACACTTCTTAACTTATTGAGAACACATTTGCTCAGCGTTTTTTTTTTTTTTTTTTTTTTTTTTTTTTTTTTTTTTTTCCAACTCGGCCTCCGCTGCTGTCTTAAGACTACTATAATCAAAGTACGTCATAATGAATGAGACAGAACATATCCGTCTTCTGTAACCAAAATTTCAGCTACACGATTCTTAAGGTTTAGGTTAGCTCTAACCATTTGACGAAACGCCAGGTTAGAGATAGGTCAACCTTCCTGGCTAGCTGCTGCGGAGGGAGCTGCCTCTTGTGTCACATTTTCTGCCCCTGGTGTGGCCCATTGATCGCCCCAAGGCGCTACTAAATCTGGATGGAAGTTCTTAATCTCGTTCCACATTAGCTCTCTGAGCTTTGGAGCCTTCAGGTTTTTGTCG
>WBZZ01004988.1:142500-145000 GCA_019918135.1 Paulinella micropora
TGCCAAAATGCGGGGGGGGGGGGGACACAATTTCCATTTGCCCCCTTCCCCCCAAACCCCCCACCCCCTAATCCAACACCTTTCAGATATAATACTAATAATAATAATAATAATAATAATAATAATAATAATAATAATACTTATCTGAGGCGTACTGATGCAGCTAATGGCATATCCTCAACGGACAGAAGCCTCCAATACCCTTGTTCGAGGTCCTCCACCCCCCCGTGTCAGTCTCTCGCCTGATGATCGGGGCCACCGATGGAGCTCCTGAGGGCAAGACTGCACTAAGCCGAGGTTATTCCGCAGTCCCAGCAACCTCTTGCAAGACGTCACCGAATGTGCAAGTGCATACACCAAGCGCGGTGGCTAGAGCTGCCTCGAAACCCCACCCATAACAATCTGGTGTCTGCTGGGTCCTGGGCTATCAACCAGCATATGCGGAGTTTAAGATCTTTTACGCGCGCAACGACCCTCCTCCCCAGCATCTACCACCAAAGGGTCATGAGTTGGCGTCACAGTTTAACGCCTTGAGGCCATTGGGCTGAATAATAATAATAATAATAATAATAATAATAGTATTTCTCAGTCAATGGCGAATGCGAATTGCATGTGCCTCCATCGTCTCACCCGCGAAGAGAGTACGAAGATTTGACGATAGCTCTACTGACACCCCCGCAGGGCAGCTCCAAGCCTTCCAGACAGACCAATACTTTCAAAGAAAACATCCTTTGAAAATACTGGCACCGACGGGAATCGAACTGGCGACAGGTCCCAGATGGTAGACCTTAACCACTGGGCTATCGCGGTGCCACTAATAATAATAATAATAATAATAATAATAATAATAATAATAATAATAATAATAATAATACTATATCTGAGGCGTACTGATGCAGCTAATGGCATATCCTCAACGGACATAAGCCTCCAATACCCTTGTTCGAGGTCCTCCACCCCCCCGTGTCAGTCTCTCGCCTGATGATCGGGGCCACCGATGGAGCTCCTGAGGGCTAGACTGCACTAAGCCGAGGTTATTCCGCAGTCCCAGCAACCTCTTGCAAGACGTCACCGAATGTGCAAGTGCATACACCAAGCGCGGTTGCTAGAGCTGCCTCGAAACCCCACCCATAACAATCTGGTGTCTGCTGGGTCCTGGGCTATCAACCAGCATATGCGGAGTTTAAGATCTTTTACGCGCGCAACGACCCTCCTCCCCAGCATCTACCACCAAAGGGTTATGAGTTGGCGTCACAGTTTAACGCCTTGAGGCCATTGGGCTGGAACTCTGTTTAGCAAGTGTGACTAGGTTTTTTCATCGAATTTCCCTCAAATATGTCACAGTCAACACTCCAAGGCAGATTTACTATATCTGAGGCGTACTGATGCAGCTAATGGCATATCCTCAACGGACATAAGCCTCCAATACCCTTGTTCGAGGTCCTCCACCCCCCCGTGTCAGTCTCTCGCCTGATGATCGGGGCCACCGATGGAGCTCCTGAGGGCAAGACTGCACAATAATAATAATAATAATAATAATAATAATAATATACTTCCTCTAAGGCATACTGATGCAGCTGATGGCACGATCCGTTTCCGGACCTGAGCCTCCATGCCCTTGTTCGAGGTGCTCCATCCCCACCTAGTCAGTCTCTCGACTGATTATAGGGGCCACCGATGGAGCTCCTGAGGGCAAGACTACACTAAGCCGAGGTTATTCCGCAGTCCCAACAACCTCTTGCAAAACGTTGCCGCATGTGCAAGTGCGTACACCAAGCATGGTTGCTAGAACTACCTCAAAATCCCACCCATAACAATTTGGTATCCGCTGGGTCCACGGGCTATCAACCGGCATAGCGGAGTTTAAGATCTTTGACAGGCGCCCAACGACCCTCCTCCTCAGCATCATCCACCAAATGGTTTTGAGTTGGCATCACAGTTTAACGCCGTAAGGCCATTGGGCTGGAGCTCTGATAAACAAGCGTGACTAAGTTTTTATCATCAGGAATAATAATAATAATAACAATAATAATAATAATAATAATAATAATAATAATAATAATAATAATAATAATAATAATAATAATAATAATAATAATGATAATGATGATGATGATGATAATGATAATGATAATAATAATAATAATAATAATAATAATAATAATAATAATAGTGCTTCTCTGTCAATGGCTGATGCAAATCTGCACATGCGCCTCCATCGTCTCACCCGTGAGGGGAGTACGAAGAATTGACGATAGGCTCTAATGACACCCCCGCAAGGGCAGTTCCAACACTTCCAGACGGACCGGTATGTTCAATGAAAATACTGGTGGCACCGACTGGAATCGAACTGGCGACAGGGCCCAGATGGTAGAACTTGACCACTGGGCTATCACGGTGTCCATAAAATAATAATAATAATAATAATAATAATAATAATAATAATAATAATAATAACAATAATAATAATAGTAATAGTGCTTCTCTGTCAATGGCTGAT
>WBZZ01004988.1:150000-152500 GCA_019918135.1 Paulinella micropora
GTCATATTCAGGAGCAGAAAATTCAACTGATGCCGAAAGCCCTGAAAAAGAGGACGACAGTGGAAAGGAAGAAGAAGAAGGAGGAGAAAGAGGAAGAGGACGAGGAGGAGGAGGAGGAGGAGAAGAAGAAGAAGAAGAAGAAGAAGAAGAAGAAGAAGAAGAAGAAGAAGAAGAAGAAGAAGGAGAAGAAGCAGAAGCAGAAGCAGAAGAAGAAGAAGAAGAAGAAGAAGAAGAAGAAGAAGAAGAAGAAGAAGAAGAAGAAGAAGAAGAAGAAGATGAAGAAGAAAATGAAGAAGAAAATGAAGAAGAAAATGAAGAAGAAGATGAAGAAGAAGATGATGATGAAGAAGAATGAGAAGAAGAAGAAGAAGAAGAAGAAGAAGAAGAAGAAGAAGAAGAAGAAGAAGAAGAAGAGGAAGAAGAAGAGGAAGAAGAAGAGGAAGAAGAAGAAGAAGAAGAAGAAGAAGAAGAAGAAGAAGAAGAAGAAGAAGAAGAAGAAGGTGATCTATTAGTAGAAATCGCAGTAGTAGAAGTAGAAGTAGTAGAAGTAGTGGAAGTAGCAGCAGCAGCAGTAGTAGTAGTAGTAGTAGTAGTAGTAGTAGTAGTAGTAGTAGTGCTAGTAGCAGTAGCAGTAGTAGTAGTGGTGGTAGTAGTGGTAGTAGTGGTGGTGGTAGTAGTGGTAGTAGTGGTAGTAGTGGTAATGGTAGTGGTAGTAGTAGTAGTAGTAGTAGTAGTAGTAGTAGTAGTAGTAGTAGTAGTAGTAGTGGTAGTAGTAGTGGTAGTAGTAGTGGTAGTAGTAGTAGTAGTAGTAGTAGTAGTAGTAGTAGTAGAAGAAGAAGAAGAAGAAGAAGAAGACGACGAAGAAGAAGAAGAAGAAGAAGAAGAAGAAGAAGAAGAAGAAGAAGAAGAAGAAGAAAACCAAGAAGAAGAAGAAGAAGAAGAAGAAGAAGAAGAAGAAGAAGAAGAAGAAGAAGAAGAAGAAGAAGAAGAAGAAGAAGAAGAAGAGTTAGCAGAATAATAATAAGGAGGAGAGGAGGAGGAGGAGGAAGAGGGAGAGAGATAAAAAGGAAAAAGAGGAGGAGGAGGAGGAGGAGAAGAAGAAGAAGAAGAAGAAGAAGAAGAAGAAGAAGAAGAAGAAGAAGGTGATGATGATGATGACATAGAAGAATCGACCGATGACGGTGATGGCGATGATGACCATGGCAATAATGTGTCAGCAGCCCTGTTCTGGGTTCTCAAATAGGTCCTGCTCATGCCTTTGAAAGTGCGAGCCACCATCTCTCGCAAAAAGAGATGCTTCATCCTCGCTGTGGAGTGTTTACTATTCCGCAGCGATCCCAAATGCCTGATTGACACACTGCAAAGTTCCAAAAGACACGCAAACACACACACACACACATACACAAGCATGAGCATGCGTCTTTTCACTATATAAGAAAGAGAAGTGGTTGGGATGGGTTGGTTGTCTTTCTCTGTCTCTGTCTCTCTCTGTCTCTCTCTCTTTATCTCTCTCTCTCTCTCTCTCGCTCTCTCTCTCTCTCTATGTATATATATGTGTGTCTTTGTATGTATGTATGTGTTCGGACTTTGAACTGTTTTTATTTATCAATGGTAGAAGGTCTCGCTCTCGCATCCGAGAGTTTGACAGGATATGAATTGATAGCATATGTGCTGCCTGGCTGATTCGCTCCACACATACAGGCAGAGCCTGTATGTATGTATGCATTTACGTGCATGTATGTAGTTAATCCGGGCGGGGCTAGAAAACCTGAATGTGACGAACGGGAACCGTTGGGTTTCCCAACACACACGATTTCTGGTAATTGCTCACCGTTATGGGCATGTGCATCATGTTACAAATCCAGACCGCTATGGGCTTGTTTAGAACCCCCCCCCCACTTCTCCCAACGCAAAAACACACACACACACCATGGATGTGTGAATACTTTTTCTCTTTGCCTCTTCCCTTTTTCTGCCCACCCGTCTAACGCTTCCTTCTGCTTCCTTCCCCTCCTTTTGAATGTGGACCCCATATCATGCAGCTCCTGCGCGAACGACAACTCTCGCCCATAGACAACTTCGCTCTCCACTGCCCAACCCGGGACCTCCAAACGCAACTTGCCGCGCGCCGCTTGCCCAACGTCAAAGAGATCCAACCATGTAAACCCCGTTCCCCGTAACCGTTTCTCCTTCATAAATGTCTTCACAACACGGGCTCTTGCCTGGCGGTCCAATATCACACCATGTCCTGGGGAAAGCTGGGATATTAAGTTGTCAAGAAACCTGCGCCATTCCTGGACAGAAGGTGTCTGTTGAGTAAGCGCCTCGTTGAGGCGCTCCACTAGCGGTCGGGTTCTTTCCTTCAACAGGTCTGTGGCCTTCCTCGCTTGCAGGTCATGCATGTCGCGATCCAATCGTCCGAAACAAGTGAAGGCGTCCGAGCTGACTGGCCATGGTAGACTAGTCAAAAATTCAGGTCGATGGAGCTTGTACCAGACCT
>WBZZ01004988.1:157500-245000 GCA_019918135.1 Paulinella micropora
CAGACTAAGGAAAGTGCCTCCTGTTCCTTGCGGGCTTGCTGTGTTCTCTCCTCACTTCTCTTGGCCTGGCTCTTGGCTTGGGCGACAACTCTAGCACGCCGCTGCACGTCGGCTTTTTGCTGCTCGAGCTTCAGTTCGCGCCTACCAAGATCTTCGTGCCGCCGTGCTAGTTCAAAGTGTTGCGTCGCAAAATAGCTGTTGGTTCTGCTGCCAAGCTTGCAGGCTTTTGCGGCGGCTTTGTTCTGCCTGCAGCCTATCCCGTTCCGCCGCTTGCTGTGCCAGGAGTGCAGTCTGCTTTTGTTCGAGGAATCACTCCCGCAAATCCAGCGCCTCCTTCCGTCGCGCCAGCTCCGCAAGCCGGGCTTGTTCGGCCCGCTTGGCCTGCTCGCACCTCGCGCGCGCTGCCGCCAGCTCATTCTCACTCGCATGGCTTTAGGCCGCAAGCTGCAGCTTCTGTGCAGCCAACTGGTGTGCCTCCTCCTTGTGTTTGAGCTCTTGTGCCTTTAGCTCAGCAAAGCGCTGAGCGTGTTCGGCCTGCTCTCGGCGTCGAAGCTCCTGCTGTTTCCTCAGATGCTCCCGTTCTTCCTCCCAGAGCCTCTTTAGCTCGGCTTGCGATCTCGCGAGGGACGCATAGTGCTGCTTGGTCCTGCGTTTGACCTCGCTCTCAATCTTCTGGCGCAAGCGTGTCTCCTCTTCTTGCAAGCTCCGCAGGAGCTCATGTCTCTGCTTCTCGTCCCACACTGGGCGCTTAGATGAGTCCGATAGTTCTGACCCGACAAGAGATGCCTGCGCGTGACTCCTGTTCAAGGCATCGTAGACATCCAAGACGGTTTTCGGTTTGACGACGGTGTTAGCAGGCAAGGCAGCCACTGCGAATCCACTCTTCTTTTGCCAGAGCAAAAAAAGGAGTGGCACCCAGATTGCCACTACGGTTGCAAACAAGACCAACATGAGCGAAACGGGCTTCGAGGAAATTGTGTTTGTGTCTGCCTCTTTGCAGAGAAACCAGAGGTGCTCACTCTGCTCGCGAGCCACACAGAAAGACTTGGGGGGGGGGGGGGGGGGCTCCCCCCCTCTCCTTAGAGAGGAACGGGGGCAGGGGAAGGGCGCCCAAGCTGTACAGGAAGACTTTGGGAGAGGGGGAGGGGCATGCCCCCCGTGCCACCCATTTCTTATCTCTCCCCGCTGGAGGGGCATGCCCCCAATTTCTTCTCTCTCCCTGGGTTACACAAAGATCTTGATGTGCCCTGTATCGATGGCACAGCCACCACCACCACCACCACCACCGCCGTCCGTGCTCCTGCCGGGGGCCAGCCCCCCCGCGCCCCCTCCTTCACTCCTTTTTGGGGCGCCCTTTCTCCCTGACGCCCCCTCCTCCCCTCTCCTTTAAATTTGTCTTGTGCTTCCCCTTCCTCCCTACCCCCCCGCCCCCCTGAGCTCGGGGGGTTCAAGAGCAGGGGGCAGAATTGAAACTAAACAAAAAAAGATGGCACTGAGCCTACGACTTCGTGCTCTCCTCCCCCCCTCTCTCTTCCCTCTCCCTCACATAGTTCTCAGTGCCAAGTGTAAGACAGTCGAGTTTTAATATAAAAAAAAATTGTTTTGTACATTCTTGGCGCGCTCTCCTCCCTCTCCCGCTCCTCCCAGTTCTCAGATAAGAGGCAAAGACAGATCGTGCTTGTCCCTCCCCCTGCCCCTTTGCTCTTTCGTCCCTTGTTCTTAGCAGGGTGCCCCTTCTCCCAGGGTGCCCCTTTCGCCCTCTCTCTTTTAAATTTGTCTTGTGCCTCCCCTCCCCTTTGAGCCCAGGGGGCTCAAGGAGCAGGGCAAGGGGGAGAGGGAAGGGCGCAAAAGCTAAAAATAAATACTTGACACCCCCCTCTCCCTCTCTCTTCTCTTCTCCCTTGTCGAGACTTTTTTAACTGCATTTTTTTGTACATTCATAGCGCGCTCTGCCCTTCCCTTTTCCTTTCTCTCTGCTAGTTTTTAGAGCCAAGTGTAAGACCTAAAGTTTGTCGAACAATAATTCAGCGTATTTCACACATTGTTTGGCGCGGGGCTGGTGCCAAAGCATATGTAGTTAGCATGTAAATAAACGCAGTGAAATCGGGGCGCAAATCTGCGTTTAAACTAAAATAGATTTTTTAGTACTGTCTTTGTTATTTACTTATACAGATGTTGAACTATTCCCCACACAAAAAATATCAATGATACGTCACTACTTGGCCATATATCTTTGTGGTCAAAGACAACACGTTCTGATTGAGGAAGGTTTTTAAAAAATACCACTATGTGCAATGTTAATTAAAATAACTGAAAACTAGAGTGGGGAATAGTTCACATTGTCCTCTTTTATAGTATATAATTGAAATGTTATGAAACCTTCTGGTTCAGAACTAGATCGCAGCCCCTTTTTGACATGAAAAATGCATGTTGTTCAAGCCGGCCCTCAATTTTTATACGGCAGTGACCCGATTTTTGCGGTGTTGATTTTTGGAAGAGGTCGTGAAATTTCCCATGTCAAAAATGATGTCTGCGCACTCTTTTTCGTTGTTGATATTTGTAGCTCCTTGTATCTTTGGTGGTCTTCGCTTTTGATAGTTCAATAGGATACTAGTTAAAGAACACTTGCACAAATTTTTTCAATAAAATTCCTCTTCTGTACGACAAACTTACTTTTGTTTGGTGGTATTTTTTTGCAATGAAGAAATGGAAAGTTATGTTTTGTGATTAGAAATCAGTTTGTATAGGATTATAGAATGTCTAAATCTGTTTGTATACTTAATAAACGTAAATTCACAAAGCCTGTCCTTGGTAATTTGAATACACAATGAGACTTCACACAGCGACTTTTCGATTGTATGTCTGACCAAAACATCACTTTGAAAATCGATGAGAGCGCATCGCTCCTTTCAATTTTATTGTTGAAAAGGATGTTTTTTTTATTGTGATGCTATTCCAAGCCTCAGAACATGTGCACAGACCTCCTGACATGCACACATGGTCACTGCCTTTTCGAGTTTCGTGCTTCAAAAAATATCTGACTTTATATTTTTAGACACACAAAAAAATAAGCCACAAAAAGTCAGGAATGTTCAACTAGTGAACACAGGAGTTAAATTAACTACTTTCCAGCAACATTTAATGAATAATACAACTCCTATGACGATTTTTTCATTTTTGCTTTGATTCATTACGACCAAAACATCACTTTGAAAATCGATGAGAGCGCATCGCTCCTTTCAATTTTATTGTTGAAAATGATTTTTTTGTTTACTGTGATGCTATTCCAAGCCTCAGAACATGTGCACAGACCTCCTGAAATGCACACAAGGTCACTGCCTTCTCGAGTTTCATGCTTCAAAAAATGTCTGACTTTATATTTTTAGACACACAAAAATAAGCCACAAAAAGTCAGGAATGTTCAACTAGTGAACATAGGAGTTAAATTAACTACTTTCCAGCAATATTTAATGAATAATACAACTCCTATGACGATTTTTTCATTTTTGCTTTGATTCATTACGACGTTTTCACTTTGAAATTGCTCAGCATATACAAATGCTATTTTAATGAAAAGTATATACATATGTTCCTTGAAGCTCAGTGAACTGAATTCTTACGTTCTTCATTCATTATGTGTTCCTTACACATCAGAAACTAGTTATGTATGTAGGATCCTCTGACACCATTTTTCCAGTCTTGTTTCCCCAGCTCAACCAAAAAAACCAGTAGAATTTCCTATGCAATCGTGAAACTTCACGCTCAAAAAATGCGGGCCGGAGGGACTAGGTAAAAAGTTACTGGTTAGATGCAAGAATTTACTACGCAGGAACGAACATACATACATTATTTTCTTTTATGTAGAGTTCAAAGTAATCACTTAAATAAATTAAATAGTACATTGAAATAAAGTGAAAACTAAACAGTCATTTATTAGACTTTTGATGGGCAGCTAACTACATATGGTGTAAGACTGTCGAGTTTTTATTAAAAAAATCGCTCTTTCCTGGCGCCTTCCTCTTAGTTCTCAGTGCCAAGTGCAAGGCTTTGTCGAGCTTTAATGACAAAAAATTCGTACATTCTTGGCGCGCCCCCTTCCCTTTCTCGCTCCCTGCTCTCAGACGAAGAGGGGGGAGGAGGCAAAGACAGATGGTGATTGTCCCTCCCCCTGCATCTTTTCTCTTTTTCTCTTAGTTCTCAGTGCCAAGATTAAAATCGTGTCATGGATTTTTTTATTATTAAATTTTTCTTGTAAATTCTTAGCGCGCCCCCACTCCTCCCCCTTTCCCGCCCTGCTCCTCAAAGAGGGGGGTGTTTTATATTGTCAAATCTTTGGAGTGATATAGCTAAAAAAAGGCAGCTCTACCTGAAAAACCTGGAAGCACTGCCTTTTCCGGTCGTATCATACAGTCGTGCAAAACTTAGCGCCAAATGAACGGGCCGCTCCGGTCTCTTTCCTTGGGGTAACATATGTTTTCCCGCGGAAAAAAACGCGCGCAAAATTTTTTTTTGTTGCGCAAATGACAAGTTTTTTATACCCTCCCCCTTTGGAGGGAGGAGGGAGCGGGAAGATAAGGGTGAGGGGGGAGAGAAGGGGAAGGGGGAAGAAAAAGAGGGGCGGGGGAAAAAAGGGGGAAGGGAAGAGAACGGGGGCGCCCCTCTCTCTCTCCCCTCCCTCTCTCTTCCCCTTTAAACAAACGAAAGGGGGGGAGGGGGGGGGGGGAGGGGAGGGTTTTCCTCCCTCTTCCCTCTCCCCTCTCTCCTCTTCCCTCCGTTCCCCCTCCCCTTTTTTTTCAAACAGGATTTTTCTCTTTCTCTTTCTCTCTTCTTTTTTTGCACAAAATTTGTCGCCAAATTTGCATATGTGTGCGCCTGGAATGATATGGCCGAAAAAGGCGGTATTGCCAGAAAAGCCCCGAAACGCTGCCTTTTTCGACCATATCACATGCACAGACCGCCAAGCCGCTTTCGCTAAAAGCGCCATCAAGAATGTACCAAAAAGAAATGTACTCGTTCAGCCGGAGTCTCGACAAGGGAGAAGGGGGGGGGGGGGGGCGCCCGGCATTGGGGGGGCTTAGTTGAGACGTTTCATGTATTTTTTTTGTAGCTTCTGCGCTCTCCCCCTCCCCTTGCCCTTCCCCTGTTCTTTGAGCTTCCCGGGCTCAGGGGGCTCAGGGGGGAGGAAGGGGAAAATAGGGGGAGGGGGGGGGGCGCCCCCCCCCCCCCTCCATCTAAAGCCACAAATCAACGTACTCACTTTGTGACCAAGTACAGGTATGGCCCTGCCCCTTGGCTTTATGGGCCCTGTCTTGACTACAAACTCCGTCTAAGTCATACGACGAGTGACTTCTCCAATGAGGCGGCGCACTGTCTGGGACAGAGAGGCAAGGCCCCCGAGAGGATAAAGCCCGAGAGAAGAAGCTCAAACCCGCGCCGCCTCATTGGAAGTCACTCGCGCCTTCTGCTCCTCCCTGCCCCTTCCCTCTCCCTCTCCTAGTTCTCAGCGCCAAGTGTAAGATTTTGTCGAGCTTTAATAAAAAGAGTTACAATTTCCCGGCGCCCCTCTCCCTTTCCTTTCCCTCTCTTAGTTCTCAGAGCCAAGATTACAACTTTGTCAAGGATTCTTTTATCAATTTCTTTTGTACCTTCTTAGCGCGCCCCCGCCCCTCCCCTTGGACTAAGACAATCCATGCTTTCTCCTCCCCGGCCTCTTTCCTCTCTCTCTCTCTCTCTCTCTCTCAGTTTTCAGTGCCAAGTGTAAGACCGTCGAGCCTTAATAAAAGTTCTTTTTTATGCTTTCGTGGCGCGCCCCTCTCCCCTCTCCTAGTTGTCAGTGTCAAGTGTAAGACTTTGTCGAGCTTTAATTCAGCGTATTTTACACTTTCTTGGCGAGCCCTCTTCCCTTTCCCGCTCCCTGCTCTTTCGGTGGGGGGATGGGGGTGTGATATTGTCAAATTTTGGGAGTGATATAGCTGAAAAAAGGCAGTTCTACCGAAAAACCTGGAAGCACTGCCTTTTCCGATCGTATCATAGTCGTGCAAAACTTAGCGCCAAATGAACGGGCCGCTCCGGTCTCTTTCCTCGGGGTAACATATGTTTCCCGCGGAAAAAACGCGCGCCAATTTTTTTTTGTTGCGCAAATGACAAGTTTTTTATACTCCTCCCCCTTGGGAGGGAAGAGGGAGCGGGATGATAAGGGGGAGGGGGGAGAGAAGGGGAAGGGAGCAGAAAAAGGGGGAGCGGGGGAAAAAAAGGGGGAAGGGGAGAAAAAGAAAAGCGGGGGAAAAAAGGGGGAAGAGAAGAGAACGGGGGCACCCCTCTCTTCTCTTTCCCTTTAAACAAACGAAAGGGGGGAGGGGGGAGGGGAGGGTTTTCCTCCCTCTTTCCTCTCCCCTCCCTCTTCCCTCTTCCCTCCCTCTCCCCTCCCCTTTTTTTTTCAAACAGGACATTTCTCTTTCTCTTTCTCTCTTCTTTTTTTTGCACAAAATTTGTCGCCAAATTTGCGTATGTGTGCGCCTGGAATGATATGGCCGAAAATGGCAGTATTGCCAGAAAAGCCTGGAAACGCTGCCCTTTTCAGCCATATCACATGCACAGACCGCCAAGCCGCCTTCGCTAAAAGCGCCATCAAGAAATTACCAAAAAGAAATGTACTCGTTCAGCCGGAGTCTCGACAAGGGAGAAGGGAGGAGGGGAGGGGGGGGCGCCAGGCATTGGGGGGGGGGGGGGGGGGGGGCTTAGTTGAGACGTTTCATGTATTTTTTTTGTAGCTTCTGCGCTCTCCCCTCCCCTTGCCCTTCCCCTGTTCTTTGAGCTTCCCGGGCTCAGGGGGCTCAGGGGGGAGGAAGGGGAAAATAGGGGGAGGGGGGGGGGGGGGGCGCCCCCCCCCCCCACATGCTGCGCCAGCGGGCGGGCTCCGAGAGGATAAAGCCCGAGAGAAGAAGCTCAAACCCGCGCCGCCTCATTGGAAGCACTCGCGCCCTCTGCTCCTCCCTGCTCCTTCCCTCTCCCTCTCCTAGTTCTCAGCGCCAAGCGTAAGACCGTCAAGCTCAGTCAGGGAAAATTCTTTTTCGCACTTTCTTGGCGCGCCCTCCTGCCCCTCCCCCTCCCTCTACCGCTCCTAGTTTTCAGTGTCAAGTGTAAGACTTTTTCGAGTTTTCATTAAAAAAAGTTTTTTGCAGTTCTTGGCGCCCCACTCCCCCATGCTTCTTTCCTCTCCCTCTCCTATTTCTCAGTGCCAAGTGTAAGATTTTGTCGAGCTCTATCAAGGGAAAAATCGCACATCCTTGCCCCCGTCGAGCTTTAATTAAGAAAACATTCGCACTTTTTTGGCGCCCCCCTTCCCTCTCCCTCTCCTAGTTGTCAGTGTCAAGTGTAAGGCTTTGTCGAGCTTTAATTCAGCGTATTTTACAAATTCTTGGCGCGCCTCTGCCCCCCCCCCCCCCCCTTCCCACTCCAACTCCCGAGTCTCAGACGGGGACTAGGACAATTTGTGCTTTCCCTCCCCCGCCCCTTCCCTCTCTCTCTCTTAGTTCTTAGTGCCAAGATTAAAGCCTTTTCAGGTTTTTTTTTTATTAATTTTTTCTTGTAAATTCTTAGCGCGCCCCGGCCCTTCCCCCCTTCCCTCTCCTTCTCTCAGTTCTCAGTGGCCATGACATCGTGTTCCCCTCAAGTTCCCTGGCTTAGTTTTCAGTGCCAAAATTAAAACTTTGTCAAGGATTTTTTTTTTTTTTTTTTTTTTTTTGTACATTCCTAGCGCGCCCCTGCCCCTCCCCCTGCCCCTTCCGTCTCCCACTCATAGTTTTCGGTTCCAAGTGTAAGACCGTCGAGCTTTAATTCAGCGTATTCTTTTTCGCACTTTCTTGGGCGCGCGAGCAGAGCACAGACGGTGTCGGCCCAGGTTCTAACATAGATTTTTTAATAACAAGACGTGCGCCGGATTTTGCTGCAGCCTGAGGATGCCGGCGGCAAGAAGAAAGATCGTCGAACTTTAATTCAGCGTAATCTTTTTTGCGCTTTCTTAGCGCCCCCACTCCTCCCCCTTTCCCGCCGCCTTTTCCTGTCGTATCATAGTCGTGCCAAACTTAGCGCCAAATAAACGGGCCGCTCCGGTCTCTTTGCTCGGGGTAACATATGTTTCCCGCGGAAAAAAACGCGCGCCAAAACTTTTTTTTGTTGCGCAAATGACAGGTTTTTTTTAACCCCTCCCCCTTCGGAGGGAGGAGGGAGCGGGAAGATGAGGGGGAGGGGAGAGAAGGGGAAGGGGGGAGAAAAAGGGGGAAGGGAAGAGAACGAGGGCGCCCCTCTCTCTCCCCCCTCCCTCTCTCTTCCCCTTTAAACAAACGAAAGGGGGGAAGGGGGGGGGGGGGAGGGGAGGGTTTTCCTCCCTCTTTCCTCTTCCCTCCCTCTTCCCTCTTCCCTCCCTCTTCCCTCTTCCCTCCCTCTCCCCTCTTCCCTCCGTTTCCCCTCCCCTTTTTTTTCAAACAGGATTTTTCTCTTTCTCTCTTCTTTTTTTGCACAAAATTTGTCGCCAAATTTGCATATGTGTGCGCCTGGAATGATATGGCCGAAAAGGGCGGTATTGCCAGAAAAGCCCCGAAACGCTGCCTTTTTCGACCATATCACATGCACAGGCCGCCTTTGCTAAAAGCGCCATCAAGAAAGTACCAAAAAGAAATGTACTGGTTCAGCCGGAGTCTCGACAAGGGAGAAGGTGGGGGGGGCGCCAGGCATTGGGGGGAGCTTAGTTGAGACGTTTCATGTATTTTTTTTTTGTAGCTTCTGCGCTCTTCCCCTCTCCCTTGGCCATTCCCCTGTTCTTTGAGCTTCCCGGGCTCAGGGGGCTCAGGGGGGAGGAAGGGAAAAAAGGGGGAGGGGGGGCGCCCCCCCCCCCCCCCCATCTAAAGCCACAAATCAACGTACTCACTTTGTGACCAAGTACAGGCATGGCCCTGCCCTTGGCTTTATGGGCCCTGTCTTGACTACAAACTCCGTCTAAGTCATACGACAAGTGACTTCTCCAATGAGGCGGCGCACTCTCTGGAACAGAGAGGCAAGGCCTCCCGAGCCCCCCCCCCCCCCCCCTACATGCTGCGCCAGCGGGCGGGCTCCGAGAGGATAAAGCCCGAGAGAAGAAGCTCAAACCCGCGCCGCCTCATTGGAAGCACTCGCGCCTTCTGCTCCTCCCTGCCCCTTCCCTCTCCCTCTCCTACTTCTCAGCGCCAAGCGTAAGACCGTCAAGCTCAGTCAGGGAAAATTCTTTTTCGCACTTTCTTGGCGCGCCCTCCTGCCCCTCCCCTTCCCTCTACCGCTCCTAGTTTTCAGTGTCAAGTGTAAGACTTTTTCGAGTTTTAATTAAAAAAACTTTTTTGCAGTTCTTGGCGCCCCACTCCCCCATGCTTCTTTCCTCTCCCTCTCCTATTTCTCAGTGCCAAGTGCAAGATTTTGTCGAGCTCTATCAAGGGAAAAATCGCACATCCTTGCCCCCGTCGAGCTTTAATTAAGAAAACATTCGCACTTTTTTGGCGCCCCCTTCCCTCTCCCTCTCCTAGTTGTCAGTGTCAAGTGTAAGACCTTGTCGAGCTTTAATAAAAAAAGTTACAAATTCTTGGCGCGCCCCTCTCCCTTTCAAGTTACAATTTCTAGTGGCGCGAGTCCCGGTGCGCGCACGATCTTGGCTGGACGGCACTCTACACTCCCGACTGTTTGAAAGCACAACGGGAACAAGCAAGGCATGCGGGGAGCAGCGGGCACGAGGGATGTGATACGGCCGAAAAGGGAAGCACTCCGGCCGGCGGCAAAGACCGCGCCCTTATTTCGGCCATATTACAACCCTGCGTACTGCGCTAGGCACTCGCAGGCCGGACAGTGCTGCAGGCTGTGGAGTGCAAGCAGATATATATAGTTTTCTCGATTTTCAGGTGATAGATTCGGGGGTAGACGTTCTTGTTGAGCACGTGGCGGCATTGCGCGCTCGTGTGGTAGACGCGCTCGCCGGGGAACACCGCCAGCAGCGGAGCCTGTCGTCGCGTTGGGGGCACGGTTGTGTGTTGTTCCACAAAGACCCTGATATGTCCTGTATCGATGACACAGCCAACATCGCGACCGCCACCGGCCGCGCTACTGCTGCTTGCTCTACCGTTTTGCGCTCTGGCTGCGTTGAGTTGCTCCTGCCAGACTAAGGAAAGGGCCTCCTGTTCCTTGCGGGCTTGCTGTGCTCTCTCCTCACTTCTCTTGGCCTGGCTCTTGGCTTGGGCGACAACTCTAGCACGCCGCTGCACGTCGGCTTTTTGCTGCTCGAGCTTCAGTTCGCGCCGACCAAGATCTTCGTGCCGCCGTGCTAGTTCAAAGTGTTGCGCTCGCAAAATAGCTAGCTGTTGGTTCTGCTGCCAAGCCTGCAGGCTTTCGCGGCGGCTTTGTTCTGCCTGTAGCCTATCCCGTTTCGCCGCTTGTTGTGCCAGGAGTGCCGTCTGCTTTTGTTCGAGGAATCGCTCCCGCGAATCCAGCGCCTCCTTCCGTCGCGCCAGCTCCGCAAGCAGGGCTTGTTCGGCCCGTTTGGCCTGCTCGCACCTCGCGCGCGCTGCCGCCAGCTCATTCTCACTCGCACGGCTGTAGGTCGCAAGCTGCAGCTTCTGTGCAGCCAACTGGTGTGCCTCCTCCTTGTGTTCGAGCTCTTGTGCCTTTAGCTCAGCAAAGCGCTGAGCGTGTTCGGCCTGCTCTCGGCGTCGAAGCTCCTGCCGGGGGGCCAGGCCCCCCGCGCCCCCTCCTTCACTCCTTTTCTCCTCTGGGGGGCGCGCTTCACTCCTTTGCAGAGAAACCAGAGGTGCTCACTCTGCTCGCGAGCCACACAGGAAGACTTTGGGAGAGGGGAAGGGGGGGGGGGGGGGGGCATGCCCCCGTGCCTCCCATTTTTTCTCTCTCCCCGCGCCCCCCCCCCTTATTTCCCTTCAGGCCACGCAAGCAACCTGCATGGTTGTTTAATTAAAGTTTGTAACTTTTACACATCTATCACTAAAAAGCTAGTCGCGCGAGTCCTCGTGCGCAGCCTGTCTGTGATACGGCCGAAAAAGGCAGTACCTATGGTATTAAAGGTAATGACCCACTAATTTCGGCCATATCACGTCTATTAAAAACTAGCCGCGCAAGCGGCCTGATCGAAGTCTTTTAATTAAATTTAAGATTGAGCCTTGTCTGCTTTATTTTTCACAGTTTCCAAAAGATTTTGGAATTTATAAGATGGCAGCAGCCCGGGCCTGAGCTTACTTATCTGTGTGAGAACAGCCGACAGAGCTCCTAACATCTTTGCTCTGGCGCCGGCGGACTCTTCTTTAGCCCACCAGAAATTCATAAAACTTTCGACGGCGGAACCGAAACTGTCATCATACAGCTCCGCCGCATACCAAAGTTGTAGCGTACCCATCAGCCCGGAGAGTCTAGCCAGTAATAACTGCCGTGGTTACCAAACTCCGTCACCATTTTGCTCAGATCCTTTATCTCTTGATCCAGCTTCTGCTTAACATCTTCGTTGATTTTTGTTCTTTCTTTTTCAGCCTTGGCGTGGGCGTCTGCGTCAAGATCGGCCAACTTCTTCTTCGCGGAGAGAACAGCCTCTTCCCACCGTGGCATCAGCGTAGGCCTGTACTTGCCTATTCCCTCCAGAATAGCTACCAGGGCCTCCACCAAACTCGCTATTCTTTTTCTCGTCGTGCCCAGCGACGTAAAGCCTGACCTGCCTAGGCCGCATGCATCTTTGGCCCACTTAAACGCTAAAAAGGCTGCAAGTCGGGAGACGATCCAGTCGTCATACCTGTCTGTCTCGTACCATTGGGCAAGCTCCTCCACCACGCCAGCAGCACTCTAATCATAACTTCTTTCGTAGCCGTACTTTTTTACCAAGCCGCGCAGACTTTCAATGTGCTTGTTCAGGGATTCTTTCTGGGCATCAGTAATTGTAGCTCTTTCCTCTATAGCAGTGGCTTTTTTTTCGGCCTCGGCTCGTTTCTCACGAGGCTTTTTCAGCCATTCTTGGTAAATTCCTGCGTCTGCGTCTGCAGCAAATGCAAATCCGACCATGGCTTGCTTACCCTCTGCTTGGCCTTTACCACGGACATATGCTCCACTCCAAGGTAGAGCAATTTCGAATGCCAAAGAAGGGTTTGTTCCAATTGCGCAAGTTTTCTTGCCTGGTCCTGGATGGCCTGCTCCACTCGCGGCTCGTTGTCAGGCGTAGCAGGTATTGCCAAAGGAGCTGGTGTAGGCATATCAATCCATGGCCGGTTATCAGCAATCTTGATTTCGTTGTAACCGTTGTGAACACTCACATCATCTTCGTACGTGTACTCGGTCCGTATAGGTTCTCCAGTGGGTAGTATGTACCGACGAGTGTTGTCCCACCCCCGCACACCTTCCCACTTGGGGATCTTCGCGGAATCAATGACGCAAAGAGCCCAGCCCTCTCGGGTGATATCGCGCATGAATTCGCCATACGAAGGAAAACTCCCTTTGTCTTCTTCTTAAAAAAACTCAGTGGTCATAATCTTCTCCTCACGGGCGAGTCCCTGAAAAACATAAAGATCAGCTGTTTCCGTTAGGCCCTTAATGAAGTCCCCCCAGCTACCGCCCTTACTGTTGAACTTGGCCAGCAGTTTGGAGATCTGGTAAATCCGGGGGGGCTGTTGCGCCTTTGCACTTTTTACCCAGAGGACGCCGAAAGTGCCGAGGGCTTTCTTGAGGGCTGCTTCGGATCCTGGCGTGCAAAGTTCAATAAAGCGATCCACGGCCGAGGCCTGGATGGCCTTGGTAATAAAAAAGCATTCACTGGTGAGCTTTGCAGTGTCACACAAAACTTGTTTCCAGTCTTTTGCTTCGTCGTTGGTGCGTCCTTCAGTCCGGACTTTTGATTCCAGGTCTGCAACGGTGTAAAAAGCCCGCTTGGGCTTTTTGCCACAGCCCTGGCAGGGTACCGCCATGACAAACACACCAGGTTTTTTTTTTCTTTTCTTTTTTATAGGGGGAGGGTTTTTTAAATATCAATAAAACAAAGAGGGGAAAAGAGCACCCCACTGACGCCGTGATGGAAGAGGGGGGGGGGGGGGGGGCGAGAGGGAAGGAGGGAGGGGGGAAGGCGCCCCCCTTCCCCCACTATCCGACTACCTCCCGGCGGGGCAACCCCCCCACCCTCCTCCGGACCACGCAAGCGCACTAGGACTGGGGAGGTTTGCACGTCGGGCGTTTTGCGACCGTGCTTGCCATTTTGCTAGCAAACCCTCTCCTTCCTTCTCACAGGCCGAGGGGTTTGTGTGCTTAGTGCATGCGGTGTCAGTAAGCATAACCTCCTCCCGCGCGCGGCAGGGTCAATGGAAGCCCAGCCCCCCCCCCCCCCCTTATTACGTCACCAGCCAAAGTACTGTGCCTTGAAGCAGCAGAACCTCACCACGGCCGACTCTCCCCCTTGCTCGTCATTTTCATGGTTGTTTAATTAAAGTTTGTAACTTTTATACATCTATCGCTCAAAGCTAGTGGCGCGAGTCCCGGTGCGCACACGATCTTGGCTGGACGGCACACTACACTCCCGACGGTTTGAAAGCACAACGGGAACAAGCAAGGCACGCGGGGCTGTGATACGGCCGAAAAGGGCAGCACTCCGGCCGCAGGCAAAGACCGCGCCCTTATTTCGGCCATATTAAAATCCTGCGTACTGCACTAGGCACTCGCAGGCCGGACAGTGCTGCAGGCTGTGGCGTGCAAGCAGATAGTTTTCTCGATTCGGGGGGCACGCCCCCCGTGCCCCCCATTTCTTCTCTCTCCCCGCTGGGGGGGGGGGGGGGGCCAGCCCCCCCCCCCAACTAGTTTTAGCAAGGCCAGTAGCAGTAAAACTGCAGATTCATCCCCCAAGTAGCGCCAAAGTTGTCTACGCGCCTAACGTAAACCCTTGTACTCGAAACCAGACCTCAAATACGTTGTCCCAGGTGTCGGCCGTGACCCAATTGCTTTTGTCAACTCTACCAGGGCACCAGTATATATCTCTAGGCATCGTGATTATCTTGGCATTACAGCTGGTCGAGCACGAGCCTGCCTGAACAAGTGCATTGCACATGTTGCAGGGCCCCTCACAATTAAACCTCAGATCCATACCCCAGCTGGCGCCCGGGTTGTCGGTTCGCCTGATGAGCACTTTATAAGGCGTGACCAGAGTTATGTCAAAGGTGTTGCCATAGGTCTCAGCGCCGGCGGGCAATATGTTGCTGGCGTCTACAACGGGGGGGCACCAAGTTAATGAATTTAGCGTGGTATAGACTCGGGGATTGTAGATACAGCTGCCGTAGCACGGGCCTATTACCACTTCGTGCTTTCTACAGCCAGGGCTGCGTGTCGGCGTCGGGCTAGGCGACTGAGTCTGGGTACGCGTGGGGGTTGGGCTGGGCGTCTGAGACGACGTGCGCGTGGCGCTGCGCGTGGACGTCTGGCTTGGGGTGGGCGTCCGGGTCGGAGTGGCGCTGGCGTAGCGCGTCAGCACGTACAGCTCCGTCCCGTCGTCGCCGCAGCTCTGCAGGCTCAGGACAGTGCTGGCGCTGCTGGCTGCCACGCACAGCGAATTTTTGTCCGGCGCCACCAGATTGTACAGGGGCCCCGCAAAGCCGGGCTGCACCCAGCGCGGCTTGGGGAAAGACACCCGACGCAACGTGAACCACTTGACGGAGCCGAGGGGCTCCAGGCCTAGCGGGTGGGATTCGAACCGCCAGTTGCTGCGATTACTGCCCACCACGGGCACGTTCTGCCACTGGTAGGGCGTAGTCTCGTTGTAGAACGTGACGGAGTAGCGTAAGTGATCTGCGTGTGGCTCCAGGGTAGCCAGCATGGACAGGTCAGCCAGGCCGCCGGCGCTGGCGCGGGGGTCCAACCCCGCGGTAGTCTGCACTACCGTGAGCGTAGTGGTCCCCCGCCCCTGAGCCCGGAGCCACCACAGCTCTTCTTGGTCCTGTTGCAAGTTGGTGAAGAAAACCGAGACCACCAGGTAGACGGGCCCGTAGCGCGCCTCGTAGGCTAGAGGCGTGGGCGAAGGCAAAGGCAAGGGTGTGCGCGAGGCGCTGCTCGACCCACTGGGTCTGTCGAGGTCGGTATCCTGTAGCAACTGGAAGCTGGCGCAACCTGGTGACTGAGTCTGCCACCCCGACACGACGGCATCGCCTAGAAGCAAGGGGCGCTTAATGCACCAAACGTAAAGAACCGTGGAGACTAACCATATAGTTGCAGGTTTGTAGGCGCAAATATATTTCTGGCGTAAAGTAGATCCACCAAGCTCTTACAAAGTATCAGGCGAGGAGCGCCACAGTAACGCTGTGTTTCGCTGCCAGCCTCCGATGAGCAGTGTCGCACAAACCCCCCCCCCCCCCCATCAGCCGAACAGTCCCGTAGGTTTGTGCGTTCTCTTTTAGGTAGGTGGGTCTGCGTAACGCAAGAGACTGCCATCGCTCCACCCAGCTGCGCAGCGTCGGAACCCTGTTTGGTTTGTAGGACACAACTTCCAGGTGCTCGTCTGCGTGCACAGACACAGCCCAGAGCTTAGGTCCCGGAAGAGCAGGAGGGAGTTGGGGGGAGAGGCCGACGCAGAGGGAGAGGTCGAGAAAGAGGGAGGGGTCGACAGAGAGGGAGAGGTCGTCGGCGAGATCGAGATGGTCAGCGAGCGGCTGGGGTAATCGAGCGTGAGAGTGAGCGCGAGGGCGTGCGGCTGGGGCTGCGGACGGCAGGCTCCAGGGCGCGTTGGCGCTCAGCGCGCGCGTGCGGGCCGACAGGTGGCAGCTCGTGTCGGCGGCACTGGCTCCTCGCAGCGCTCGCCCATGAAACCCTCGTCGCACAAGCACACGGCGTACGGCCGCGCCGCCAGCCAGCTCTGTTCGGCGCCGCCCGCGAGCGCGGCCGGCCAGCGCCCGCGCTCGCACAGCTGGCCCCGGCCGTGGCAGAAACTGTGGCGCGGGCAGCAGCCCGCGGCGCCCCCTTCGTTCAACCAGCAGCGGCAGCGGTCAAACTGCCTATTTGTCAGGCTGCACAAAACTCGGCGGTAGCTCTGGCACAGGCTGCGCACGAGCCCCCCGCAGGCCTCGCGGCCAGCGCTAGCTCGTACGGCCTGCAGGGGGAATAGCGCGTGTCGTGCACGCTCCGATCGCAGGAGCGCAGCCTCAGCATGCCGCTGTCCGGGCACGCCGTGCGTGGCTCGGCCCAAAGCCCCTCGCCGGCGCCGGCGCAGCTCGCGTAGTTCGGCAGCTCTCCGCGGCACGGCCAGCGGCAGTACACGCTGCAGAGCCTGCCGGCGGCCGAGGCGTCGGGCACGGAGTTCACCAGCCAGGGCTGCGGGGCGTGCGCGTTGCTGCACAGCACGATGGCCGAACGCGCGGCTTCGCAGGGCTCGGGCCCTGTGGGATCGCTGCTGCCGCTCAGGAGCAGCCTGGGCGGTACGTCCAGGCACTCCACCGTGTGGGTGGCCGCGAGCGTGGACACGTTGACGTTGCTGTAATTGTGACAGCAGTAGCGCCACGCGGGCAGCCCCGCCGCCGAGGAGGGGGGCGACGGCTCCAGGCCGCACACGACCGCAAACCAGTTCTGCTTGCCGCTTTGCTCTAGCACCGCACCCATCCCCCAGGACGCCAGCGCCAGCGCCTGGCCGGGGCGGGCAGTGAACAGCTGTTCCAGGCGGGTCAGGTTGGGTGTGAGCAAGCGCCTGGGGACGAGCTCCACGTCCCGTGGCGAGCCAGTCCCAGGGCGAGTCCCTGCGGACTCGGCCCGCCGGCCCCAGGCTCCAGCCCAGCGGGTTCGGGCGCTCGGCCTGCAGCTGCTGCAGGTCTAGCGGCGAGCAGAGCAGTGAGTACGCCTCCAAGTCCGATCTGGGCACGGGGCAGGCGTCACCGTACAGCGTTTGCGGGTTCGAGCTACACCACACAAGCTGCTTGACCCGCAGCAGCAGGTCGTCCGGGCCTGCTGCGTTGGGCAGCCACTCGCGACAGTAATTGTTGCTGCCTAGCGGCACGGCTGCAAAGGCTCGCCACCAGCCGCTGTAGGCCGTCAAGTTGAGGTTGACGCGCCAGGAGACCTTGCTAGTTAGCCCCCCGAGCTGATCAGCGAAGCCGACGTCGGCCGCGATAAAGCAGGCGGCGATGATGCTGAGCAGAGCCCTGTTTCGGCATTGCATCCGTTCCTTTTGTTGTTTGAAGAGAGAAGGGGGGGGGGGGGGGTTTTGATTCTTCTTTAGCGTACTCGCGTCTTGTTAAACTTGTTTAGTTGTTTTTTTAATTCAGGCGACTACACAATAAGGGGGAGGGGGGTCACTTACCTCCTGCGTCTCTTATCCGTCGCCCCTATCCCTGCCCCCCCCCCTTGGCTTCTAAGCTAAGGGCTAGTGCCGTAAGTAAAGTAGAAGAGACAGCCCACGTTATCAGTGTAGGTAGCGCCGCTGGTGTGCGGGCAGTTTGTGCATGGTCGAACAAACAGACCCGAGTCCCAGTCACCAAGATTAAATCTATTCCATGTCAGACAGCGATCCGGCCTCTCCTTGAATTTGATAAGATACCTTTGCCCGTAATCGCCAGAGGCCAAGGAACCGTATAGTTCGAGCGTAAATTTGAACCTGGCATCGAATGCCGCCCCATCCTTCCAGACATTTGTGTGCGCAGCAGCAAACACCCATTCATTATTATTAAGGTGGAAGTCAGTGTACAAGTACATGCCTCCAACCTTAAGGAGAAACGAGCCATCGGCGGCTTGCCTGTAGGCGTAGGCGCAGCCGTCGGAATCTGCACACTTGGTGCTGTAATGGTAGAAGGCGGGACGGTTGGAATAAGTGTAAACACAGTCCTGGCCTCGCTCTGTCCGCATCCTGGCCCACTCCAGGCAAGAAAAGCCGCCGGTATAGTCAAAGCAAGTCTTGCTTGGGTTGAAGCTGCGGCTCTGATCGTAGCAAGTGCCTTGTTGTGTACACTCGTCGACGTTAGTGCACACGCGGCCGTCTCCTTGGTAGCCTGGCTTGCACGCACAAGTGTAACTGCCGTACGTGTTGGTGCAGATTGCAGCTACGTTACATTGGTGTGTGCGGAGTACACATTCGTCCACGTCAGGTGATCGAGTAGGTGTGCCAGTGCGCGTGGGGGTGCGCGTGGGCGTTTGGGTTGGGGTGGGGGTCCGGGTCGGGGTGGCGCTGGCGTACCGCGTCAGCACGTACAGCTCCGTCCCATCGTCGCCGCAGCTCTGCAGGCTCAGGGCAGTGCTGGCGCTGCTGGCCGCCACGCACAGCAAATCGTCCGGCGCCACCAGATTGTACAGGGGCCCAGTATAGCCGGGCTGCACCCAGCGCTGCTTCGGGAATGACACCCTACGCAACGTGAACCACTTCACGGAGCCGGGGGGCTCCAGGCCGAGCGGGCAGGATTCGAACCGCCAGCCGCTGCGGTTGCCGCCAACCAAGGGCACGCTCTGCCACTGGTAGGGCGTGGTCTCGTTGTAGAACGAGACGGAGTAGCGGACGCGATCTGCGTGTGGCTCCAGGGTAGCCAGCATGGACAGGTCAGCCAGGCCGCCGGCGGTGGCACGTGGGTCCAGGCCGCCGGCGGTGGCACGTGGGTCCAGGCCGGTGGTAGTCAGAAGTACCGTGAGCGTAGTGGTCCCCCGCCCCTGCGCCCGGAGCCACCACAGCTCTTCTTGGTCCTGTTGCAAGTTGGTGAGGAAAACCGAGACCACCAGGTAGACGGGCCCGTAGCGCACCTCGTAGGCCAGAGGCGTGGGCGAGGGTGAACGCGATGCGCTTCTCCAGGGGCTGGGACTGTTGAGCTCGCTTTCCTGTAGCAACTGGAAATCAGCGCAACTTGGTGCCTGATCCTGCCACCCCGACATAACGGCGCCGCCTACCACCGTGGGGCGGTGGATACACCAATCGTAGAGTGTCGCGGAGATCAGCCATTGATATTGCTGTTTGTAGGTGCAAACGTATTTTTGGCTTAGAATAGATCCACCAAGCTCCCATAAAGTACTAGGAGAGGAGCCCCACATTAACGCAGTAGGCACGCTGCCAGCCTCCGATGAGCAGAGTCGCCTCGCAACCCCCCATGTCGACCGATTAGCCGCGTAGGTTTGTGCGTTGTATTTTAGATATGTGAGGGGACTAGTAGGGTCCGCATAACGCGAGAGGCGGCCATCGCTCCACCCAGCTGCGCAGCGTCGGAACCCTGTTTGGTTTGTAGGACACAACTCCCAGGTGCTAGTCTGCGTGCACAGACACAGTCCAGAGCCCAAGTCCCGGAAGAGCCTGAGGGGGCCAGTGGGGGAGGTCGACGGCGTTTGCCTAGGCGACCTCGTCGGCGAGATCGAGATGGTAGGTGAGCGGCTGGGGGTAGCCGTCGTCGTGCGCGACCGCGAGGGTGTGCGGCTGGGGCTGCGGGACGGCAGGCTCCAAGGCGCGTTGGCGCTGAGCGCGCGCGTGCGGGCCGACAGGTGGCAGCTCGTGTCGGACGGCACTGGCTCCTCGCAGCGCTCGCCCATGAAACCCTCGTCGCACAGGCACACGGCGTACGGCCGCTCCGCCAGCCAACTCTGTTCGGCGCCGCCCGCGAGCGCGGCCGGCCAGCGCCCGCGCTCGCACAGCTGGCCCCGGCCGTGGCAAAAGCTGTGGCGCGGGCAGCAGCCCGCGGCGCCCCCCTCGTTCTGCCAGCAGCGGCAGCGGTCAAACTGGCAGCTCAGTTCTCCGGCTGCACAAAACTCGGCGGTAGCTCCGGCGCAGGCCGTGCACGAACCCGCGGGCCTGGCCAGCGCTAGCTTGTAGGGCCTGCAGGGGGAATAGCGCGTGTCGTGCAGGCTTCGGTCGCAAGAGCGCAGCCGCAGCATGCCGCTGTCCGGGCACGCTGTGCGCGGCTCCGTCCAAGCCCCCTCGCCGGTGTTGGCGCAGCCCGCGTAGCTCGGCAGCTCTCCGCGGCACGGCCAGCGGCAGTACACGCTGCAGAGCCTGCCGGCGGCCGAGGCGTCGGGCACGGAGTTCACCAGCCAGGGCTGCGGGGCGTGCGCGTTGCTGCACAGCACGATGGCCGAACGCGCGGCTTCGCAGGGCTCGGGCCCTGTGGGATCGCTGCTGCCGCTCAGGAGCAGCCTGGGCGGTACGTCCAGGCACTCCACCGTGTGGGTGGCCGCGAGCGTGGACACGTTGACGTTGCTGTAATTGTGACAGCAGTAGCGCCACGCGGGCAGCCCCGCCGCCGAGGAGGGGGGCGACGGCTCCAGGCCGCACACGACCGCAAACCAGTTCTGCTTGCCGCTTTGCTCTAGCACCGCACCCATTCCCCAGGACGCCAGCGCCAGCGCCTGGCCGGGGCGGGCAGTGAACAGCTGTTCCAGGCGGGTCAGGTTGGGTGTGAGCAAGCGCCTGGGGACGAGCTCCACGTCCCGTGGCGAGCCAGTCCCAGGGCGAGTCCCTGCGGACTCGGCCCGCCGGCCCCAGGCTCCAGCCCAGCGGGTTCGGGCGCTCGGCCTGCAGCTGCTGCAGGTCTAGCGGCGAGCAGAGCAGTGAGTACGCCTCCAAGTCCGATCTGGGCACGGGGCAGGCGTCACCGTACAGCGTTTGCGGGTTCGAGCTACACCACACAAGCTGCTTGACCCGCAGCAGCAGGTCGTCCGGGCCTGCTGCGTTGGGCAGCCACTCGCGACAGTAATTGTTGCTGCCTAGCGGCACGGCTGCAAAGGCTCGCCACCAGCCGCTGTAGGCCGTCAAGTTGAGGTTGACGCGCCAGGAGACCTTGCTAGTTAGCCCCCCGAGCTGATCAGCGAAGCCGACGTCGGCCGCGATAAAGCAGGCGGCGATGATGCTGAGCAGAGCCCTGTTTCGGCATTGCATCCGTTCCTTTTGTTGTTTGAAGAGAGAAGGGGGGGGGGGGGGGGGGTTTGATTCTTCTTTAGCGTACTCGCGTCTTGTTAAACTTGTTTAGTTGTTTTTTTAATTCAGGCGACTACACAATAAGGGGGAGGGGGGTCACTTACCTCCTGCGTCTCTTATCCGTCGCCCCTATCCCTGCCCCCCCCCCCTTGGCTTCTAAGCTAAGGGCTAGTGCCGTAAGTAAAGTAGAAGAGACAGCCCACGTTATCAGTGTAGGTAGCGCCGCTGGTGTGCGGGCAGTTTGTGCATGGTCGAACAAACAGACCCGAGTCCCAGTCACCAAGATTAAATCTATTCCATGTCAGACAGCGATCCGGCCTCTCCTTGAATTTGATAAGATACCTTTGCCCGTAATCGCCAGAGGCCAAGGAACCGTATAGTTCGAGCGTAAATTTGAACCTGGCATCGAATGCCGCCCCATCCTTCCAGACATTTGTGTGCGCAGCAGCAAACACCCATTCATTATTATTAAGGTGGAAGTCAGTGTACAAGTACATGCCTCCAACCTTAAGGAGAAACGAGCCATCGGCGGCTTGCCTGTAGGCGTAGGCGCAGCCGTCGGAATCTGCACACTTGGTGCTGTAATGGTAGAAGGCGGGACGGTTGGAATAAGTGTAAACACAGTCCTGGCCTCGCTCTGTCCGCATCCTGGCCCACTCCAGGCAAGAAAAGCCGCCGGTATAGTCAAAGCAAGTCTTGCTTGGGTTGAAGCTGCGGCTCTGATCGTAGCAAGTGCCTTGTTGTGTACACTCGTCGACGTTAGTGCACACGCGGCCGTCTCCTTGGTAGCCTGGCTTGCACGCACAAGTGTAACTGCCGTACGTGTTGGTGCAGATTGCAGCTACGTTACATTGGTGTGTGCGGAGTACACATTCGTCCACGTCAGGTGATCGAGTAGGTGTGCCAGTGCGCGTGGGGGTGCGCGTGGGCGTTTGGGTTGGGGTGGGGGTCCGGGTCGGGGTGGCGCTGGCGTACCGCGTCAGCACGTACAGCTCCGTCCCATCGTCGCCGCAGCTCTGCAGGCTCAGGGCAGTGCTGGCGCTGCTGGCCGCCACGCACAGCAAATCGTCCGGCGCCACCAGATTGTACAGGGGCCCAGTATAGCCGGGCTGCACCCAGCGCTGCTTCGGGAATGACACCCTACGCAACGTGAACCACTTCACGGAGCCGGGGGGCTCCAGGCCGAGCGGGCAGGATTCGAACCGCCAGCCGCTGCGGTTGCCGCCAACCAAGGGCACGCTCTGCCACTGGTAGGGCGTGGTCTCGTTGTAGAACGAGACGGAGTAGCGGACGCGATCTGCGTGTGGCTCCAGGGTAGCCAGCATGGACAGGTCAGCCAGGCCGCCGGCGGTGGCACGTGGGTCCAGGCCGCCGGCGGTGGCACGTGGGTCCAGGCCGGTGGTAGTCAGAAGTACCGTGAGCGTAGTGGTCCCCCGCCCCTGCGCCCGGAGCCACCACAGCTCTTCTTGGTCCTGTTGCAAGTTGGTGAGGAAAACCGAGACCACCAGGTAGACGGGCCCGTAGCGCACCTCGTAGGCCAGAGGCGTGGGCGAGGGTGAACGCGATGCGCTTCTCCAGGGGCTGGGACTGTTGAGCTCGCTTTCCTGTAGCAACTGGAAATCAGCGCAACTTGGTGCCTGATCCTGCCACCCCGACATAACGGCGCCGCCTACCACCGTGGGGCGGTGGATACACCAATCGTAGAGTGTCGCGGAGATCAGCCATTGATATTGCTGTTTGTAGGTGCAAACGTATTTTTGGCTTAGAATAGATCCACCAAGCTCCCATAAAGTACTAGGAGAGGAGCCCCACATTAACGCAGTAGGCACGCTGCCAGCCTCCGATGAGCAGAGTCGCCTCGCAACCCCCCATGTCGACCGATTAGCCGCGTAGGTTTGTGCGTTGTATTTTAGATATGTGAGGGGACTAGTAGGGTCCGCATAACGCGAGAGGCGGCCATCGCTCCACCCAGCTGCGCAGCGTCGGAACCCTGTTTGGTTTGTAGGACACAACTCCCAGGTGCTAGTCTGCGTGCACAGACACAGTCCAGAGCCCAAGTCCCGGAAGAGCCTGAGGGGGCCAGTGGGGGAGGTCGACGGCGTTTGCCTAGGCGACCTCGTCGGCGAGATCGAGATGGTAGGTGAGCGGCTGGGGGTAGCCGTCGTCGTGCGCGACCGCGAGGGTGTGCGGCTGGGGCTGCGGGACGGCAGGCTCCAAGGCGCGTTGGCGCTGAGCGCGCGCGTGCGGGCCGACAGGTGGCAGCTCGTGTCGGACGGCACTGGCTCCTCGCAGCGCTCGCCCATGAAACCCTCGTCGCACAGGCACACGGCGTACGGCCGCTCCGCCAGCCAACTCTGTTCGGCGCCGCCCGCGAGCGCGGCCGGCCAGCGCCCGCGAGCGCGGCCGGCCAGCGCCCGCGCTCGCACAGCTGGCCCCGGCCGTGGCAAAAGCTGTGGCGCGGGCAGCAGCCCGCGGCGCCCCCCTCGTTCTGCCAGCAGCGGCAGCGGTCAAACTGGCAGCCCAGTTCTCCGGCTGCACAAAACTCGGCGGTAGCTCCGGCGCAGGCCGTGCACGAACCCGCGGGCCTGGCCAGCGCTAGCTCGTAGGGCCTGCAGGGGGAATAGCGCGTGTCGTGCAGGCTTCGGTCGCAAGAGCGCAGCCGCAGCATGCCGCTGTCCGGGCACGCTGTGCGCGGCTCCGTCCAAGCCCCCTCGCCGGTGTTGGCGCAGCCCGCGTAGCTCGGCAGCTCTCCGCGGCACGGCCAGCGGCAGTACACGCTGCAGAGCCTGCCGGCGGCCGAGGCGTCGGGCACGGAGTTCACCAGCCAGGGCTGCGGGGCGTGCGCGTTGCTGCACAGCACGATGGCCGAACGCGCGGCTTCGCAGGGCTCGGGCCCTGTGGGATCGCTGCTGCCGCTCAGGAGCAGCCTGGGCGGTACGTCCAGGCACTCCACCGTGTGGGTGGCCGCGAGCGTGGACACGTTGACGTTGCTGTAATTGTGACAGCAGTAGCGCCACGCGGGCAACCCCGCGGCCGAGGAGGGGGGCGAAGGCTCCAGGCCGCACACGACCGCGAACCAGTTCTGCCTGCCGCTTTGTTCCAGCACCGCACCCATTCCCCAGGAGGCCAGCGCCAGCGCCTGGCCCGGGCGGGCCGTGAACAGCTGTTCCAGGCGGGTCAGGTTGGGTGTGAGCAAGCGCCTGGCGATCAGCTCCACGTCCGTGGCGAGCCAGTCCCATGCCGAGTCCCGGCGGCGGCCCGCCGGCCCCAGCCTCCAGCCCAGTGGGTTCGGCCGCTCGTTCTGCAGCTGCCGCAGGTCCAGCGGAGAGCAGAGCAGGGAGTAAGCCTCCACGTCGGACCTGGGCACGGGGCACGCGTCGCCATACAGCACCTGCGGCTTGGAGCACCAACTGCCTAACCCGCAGCAAGCCGTCCAGGCCCGTTGCGTTGGGCAGCCATTCGCGGCAGTAATTGTTGCTGCCTAACGGGACTGTGGCAAACCCTCTTCTCCACCCACCGTAGGCCGTCAAATTGAGGTTTACTCGCCAGGAGACCTTGCTAGTTAGCCCTCCGAGCTGATCTGCCGAGCTTACGACAATAGCAAGCAGGGCCCAGAACCACTGCATCCGCCCCCCCCCCCTTTTTCCCCATTCCTGTTTTTTTTTCTGGTACTGATTTTTCTTTAGTTGGTTCGTCTTTTTAGCCTCTTAGTTTTTTATTAAAGCAACTCTGACGTCTATAGCTCACTACTTCCCCTCCCCCCCCCCCCCCCCGCTTTTTCGCCCTCTTGTTCCTTTTCGTGCCTCCCCCCCCCCCTCTCCTTTCGTCTCTAGTGTGTTATTTGGCCTGCATTCATCGGTTCTCCTGTTTCCGTTTCAGCAGGGACGCAAGTATGCAAGCACGGAAAGCAGGCCCCATGTTTGCGTCGCCAATTTTCTCTGTTAACCGTGCTGCGATCGTATTCAAATTTGCCTGCGGGTGGAGAGCCAGGTTGAGATGTACTCGCCGAGGTTCTAGCAGGAGATATGCAGCGATAGCAGAGGACTGGTAAGCGCATTCCCAACCCTCGCGTTGTTCGCAGCAATGGATAACCGTGAGCTGGATTTCGACTCCTCCGCCCTGGCCCAACGTCAGTATCCCCTGCAGGTTGTTTCTCACACGGATGGCAGCGGCAGCCAGCGCTTGACTGATTTGGGAAGATTCCCGCAGAGTGTTTATGACCAGCAGAGTGGCTTTCCTCTGCTGGGGAACCAAGATCATGGTGCTCCAATGTGCTCCAGCATCCATTCTATAACCAGTACGCTCCAAAATGCCTCCCCCCAACCCATCGTTGATTCCAGACAAGAAAAACCCCGAATCCTGATGTGCTGGAATTTCTTTTTGGATTTTTTTTGCAGCCTGGCTTCTCCATCCGTCCACTGCTTCTTCGTGGCAAAGGGCTTGCATGGCCAGACAATCAATAACCTTAGCTTCTTCTTCAGGGACGCTTGCCGCAATCACCTTAAGCAGGAAGTTGAAAGTGTCAGCGTTGGCAAATTCTGCGGGCTGGGCACGCATATTTTCCAAGACAGAGCCTGGCCTAGGAATATTAATATTGCAACTTTGGGCGCTTGGTCCCAGTGTCTGAGCCGGGCGCAGTGCCTGAGCTGGGCCAGCCAACAGAACGATTTGCGCTTTCGCTCTGAGTAGCCATGATTGCCTCTTCCTGTGGCACACATGCGGAAGGGGAAAAAGAAGGCATAGCAGAGGAGAAGGAAGAAGAAGAAGAAGAAGAAGAAGAAGAAGAAGAAGAAGAAGAAGAAGAAGAAGAAGCATCCCTGCTTTCTCGCCCCCTTTTTCCTTTTCCTGCCTGCTCCCTCCTCTCGCCACCCCCTAGTTTAGTTCCAATCGGATTGATTTGGTACAAGATCAACGCAAACAAGTACCCGGTATAAAATCTCTCTCTTGCCCCTAGTGTGGCAACGGCTGCTTTCGCCTCTAGTGTATTATTCGGCCTACAGGTCCTGTAGGCGTGCATTATCATCCGCAGTACTCATCACCCCTCGCGACCGTAGCGTTCTGCACCTCCCAAAGGGCGCGCGCGTCGAGATACTCCACCTGAATAGCTTCCGGCGCCGGGTAGGTTAAACGCCCGCCCGGGTGCAGGGCCTCATGTAGTAGATCCCTATTCAAGCCACACCACACGAGACGGTAGAACTGGATAAACTCCCGAGAGCCCCTCGTATTTGTCTGCACAAATTTAAAGCCCAGCAACGGAGACCCGCCTAGACTTTCAGAAATAGCTTCAAGATCGATTTCCTCGGGGGTCTGTCTCGCCCGCTCCCGTAGCTGCTCGAGGCGCCTTCCCGTTTCGTAGAAGCCAAGGTACCGCCAATGCTCCACCGGACGAAGCTCCGCAAGAATCTGATTCTTTTTGTCTCGTACTGGCAACGACCAACAAGCGCTGCGGCAAAAATATTTGCGCATCAGCCTCAGCTGATTTGTCACAACCACTGCGCGGAAGTCCTCGAACCTCCACTCGCCTGTTTGTTTATCATCCCCCACGGACATGATAACGGCAACCTTGTACCAATACCGCAAGCACAATGTGCAGTTGCAGTCCGTGGCTATCGGACACGATAGGAGGGCCTTTATGCTAACCCGACGATCAACAGGCGGATCCGGGGACTCACCGCCCGCCCATTCCCAAAAGTCCTCGCACCCAAGCCCGCACAACAAGGGGAGCAACCGATTGCGTGAGACAGACCCCCTGACGCACAGCTCTTCCCACCCGGCTTCGCTTCATAAATTGGCAACTGTCCAAGAGCCCAAATCAAGACCAATGGCAGCGTAGTCCCGCCCCTCTTCTCTCCACTCACCGGGGGGTGCCAAAGGCCCAGGTGGGGTCCCAGGGGAGCATGGGGAGGGCGTGGGCGTGTGCCAAAGGAGACCCTAGCCAGATTTTCTTCTGCTGAGATGTCTCCGGCTGGCACTACGTAGAGGTGCAACCTTCTTCGAGAAATCGCAACAGTGTTGTTTCCACGCGCCGAAAAGGAGCTTAGCGCCGCGCAGCCCGGGTTCCCCCAGACCCTGGAGGTCAGGCAGCGGTAGCAGTCGCAGGAGGGCTGCCCTGACCAACATTCCTTTCGCTTGGGCCTCTCTGTTACCCCCTCAAAATCCGAGTACTGCATGCATACTAAGCAATCGCATGGCTTCTCAAGCCTGCAAGGGTACTTTGCTAACAAGCAACAGGACCAGCATTGGCATTCTCTAGCAGTTGTTGCTTTACAGCCAATGCTAGCAAGAGAAAGCAAAGCGCCGCAGTTTTCGCTGGCCGACAGTACGTGTAGCTTTTCTAGCGACGTCAGCAAATTCAGGGCAATGTCTTTGCCTGTCTCGAAAATTTTCACTTTTGAGTCAACATCACTTAGCAGAGGCAGAGAATCGCCCGCCTCTTCAGCGTCGAACATGCGGGCGTGTCCTGCGGAAGGAAGAAAAGGGGGGGGGGGGCGCCAAAGGGAGAAAAATCCTGGCGTCGTATAGTGTTTGTTTATATGTCTCTGCCAAGGACGTAAGTAAGAAGGGGGAGGGGAGGGGGGGCACCGCCCCCCTTTGCCTCGCACATCCCTCTCTCCTCTCTTTGACCACCGCCCGGGGGGAGGGGGGAGGGTCCTTGTTCCAACAAAAAAAAAAGGGCAGCGTGTTTTTCTGTACTTTATCCCCCACCGACTTTTTATCCTCAACCCCTCCCCCCCCCCGCTCGACTTTTAAAACACAGCTACCAACAAATGCCCCAGCACGAACGCCCCCATGACGACGAACTAGCAGCGGCACCTGTTTCAAAAAAGCTCAAAACGGAGCCAGCCCCGGAGCAAGCAAGGGAACCCGCCACGAAGGAAGAACCCCCCACGGCCGAGGCGCAGCTCGCGGGGGGGCCAGCCGCGGAGGAGCAGACCAGTCACGGGACCAAGGTGCAGGAGAGCAAGCCAGCCGCGGAGAAGCCGACGAGCCACGAGACCGAGGCACAGGTGAGCAAGCCAGCCCCTGAGAAGAAAGCCTCTCCCCCCTCCAGCGACGGCACCCGCGACGGCACGCCGGTGGAGGAAGCCGCGCGGGCGGAAGAGCCCGTCCAAGAGCCCGCGCGGCTTTCCCAGAAAGAAGAAGCCGCGACCTTGCAGCCGACAACGCCGGTTGTCGAATAAAAGAAAACCACAAAGTAAACTTTTAGTTATGATTAAAAAAAAGAGAGAAGATCGCTGTCAAAACCTAGCTTCGGGTCGCTAGAAAACGCTTAATCGCTTGTTTAAGTAAATGGGTTTGGCCACACAACCCGTTTTGGGAATCGGTGTACCACGTGAGTGCGTGCTCGTACCGGTCGTGTTTTTTTTCTTCGGGCTTTCTTGGTGGGATCACGGCCGGCGCCTGGTTCTGCGCTTGCTTTTTTCTTTTCTTGGGTCCGTGCAGGGTGTCGTAGCTGTCGACCGCTTGTCTGAACACGTGGAAATGGTCGGCGAGCCCGCGCTTGGAACGGCTGTACCACGTGAAGGTGCGCTCGTAGAAGTGTGAGTTACCCTTACCTTGCATAGCTATGCGGAGGTAGCGAATCATGTCGAAGGGCAGCCCCACCAACGCCAAACCACACGTGTCTTGTTCTCGCTTCCCGTCTTTGGCAGGCAGAACGCTGTTTAGGATGTCCACGAGCTCGCTCTTGCTGCCGGCGTAAATCGCGTAGGTGGCAGCGCATGGCTGTCCGCCCTCGCACTCCCCTGACGACGACGCGCCCCGGAATTCGCGACACTTGCCGGGAGCTAGATAGCGGCTCAGGGAGCTGTACAGGGCGCGGCTCCCGGGACTTTTGTTATCGTGGTACACGATCAACTGTCTGCCTTTCTCAAACAGGGGATCATTGCTTTTCTGCAGCAGCTTTAGCTCTTCGTCTACGAGCCGCTCTTCGGGCCCCTGCCCGAAGCCTCCTTCGGGGGACGCCCCCGGGGGCCGGCAGGGGCTCGGCCGTTTCCTCTTTCCTGACAGAGACGCCGGCTCCGCCGGAGCCTCGTTCTCGCTCTCGGCCTCCTCGGTCTCGGTCACACTCTCTGCCTCGCTGTTAACATCGTCAAGCGACAACGAGGCCCCGAGGGGAATATAGTCGAAGGGAATCGCCGGGCTTGCGCTCGCGGGGCTGCTCGGGCTGTTGCTTGGGCTGTCTAGGATGCTCCGCCGATGGTGTTTGCGCGGCCTCTCCGCCGTCGGCCATAATAGATCCTTTAGCTGCTTGACGGGGTAGTGCATGTTGGGGACAGGGACCACTTTTACGGGTTTCCAGATCGGCGCAGCGTCCAGACCAGCCTGCCATTTCCAGCTGTAATAAGGCTGTGCAGCGCACAGCCTTTCTTCGATTTCAGCCGCGGTCGTTGCGTGTGTTGGCGCAATTGTGACGATGGTTGCGCCGTCCGGCGGGCCAGGCCCGTCGCATGGTACCGCCAGGGCCCCTGGGGGCCAATAGCTTTCTTCACAATACCAATAGAAACGTGCGTTGGACATTTTCTTCTTGTTTCTCTGTTCCTCTTCTTTTAATTAAAATAACTTGGCTGCTCTCTCACAAGGCCGCCTCTGCCTGCCCGTGCTGCTCCTCTCTCTCTCTCTCTCTCTCTCTCTCTCTCTCTCTCGCTCTCTCTGTCCCCCTCCCCCGCCCCCGCGCGTGCTAGCAGTCACAAGGTTTGCTTTTGTCCCGATTGCACTCATAAGCGCCCAAGCGACACAAGATGCGCGTCGCAAGTTTGGGTCCCAAGCGGCGTGGCGGCGCGGTGGGGCGGGCGCGGACCTGCAGTGCTGCCAACTCCTGCCTGCAGCCCGCACCCCCCAAGTCCAGACATCTCTTGACCAGTTTTGCTACCGTCGGGTAGCGCGCACACAGCGCCCTAGCCACCGCGGGGCTGACCCCACGGATTGCGGCGTAAAAGCCAAGCCGCTCGGCCTGCCCGAGCGACAGGTCGGACCCCGCGCGGGTGCGGCGCCCCTGGCGCGCGCGCTCGTGTACTACCGCGGCTTGCAGTTTACCGCTATCGCCTGTTGTGGCCCGTTGTCCTCCCGTAGCAGTGCCTGCACCAGTACTAGCGATAGCTTCCCAAGCACGAAACAAGTTCAAGATCAGCACTGCCGTGTGCAAAATGTGGGCGGTATTGAAGGACTGGAAACCGTACTTAATTTGCGTGCTGCACTCGGTAGAGCGCAACAGCGCCAGCGCCGCCGTGTCTGGCTCGGAGCCACCCTTGCACACCTGCGCCCGCTTCAACCCTAACAGCAAAGGGCTCTGTGCATTTGTTTCGGCTTGCAGCAGCCAGCCGGGGCTTTCAAAAATGTAGCCTACGCAACCGCTGCGCTGCACGGGCTCTTCGCGCACCCAACCCGCCAGCGCCTCACGCTGTGCCTGGAAACGACCCGAGTAGATGCCCTGTAAACAATCGTCCGCTCGTTTGCGTTCAAACAGGCGCATCGTACGCCCTTGCAGGCGAAAGGCAACGTCGCCCAAGGGTAGCTCCTCGCACGCGACAAAGGGTAGCCCCTGCAGACAGCGCCGCAGCCCCGCTTCCCGGTGATCTAGAACCAACAAAGCCTCCATGGAGGCTTGCGGCGCAGCAGCGAGCCAGTTGCCCGTCCAGCGCCGCGCGGCCCCGCGGCTCAGGTCCTGTTCGCTTAGCCTAGCCAGCTCCGCCGCCAGCTCCGCCAAGTAACACAGGGCTGTTCCTTCGGTCAAGCCTGGTATTGCTGCGCGCTGCCCCGCAAGTTCCTGCCATTGCACCAACAGGAACTTTTCCCAAAAAAGCTTCAGCTCGGCGCTGGTAGGAAGAGCGCTGCGGGAAACGGAATCTTGTGCCAAAGTTTCCCACGCCGCCAGGCGTGCCCGTGAGCCGGGCACCGGGCCCAGCTGAACAAGAGCCTGCACGCACGCCTCTGCTACGACCCGGTTTGTGTTTACTTGCAATTCCACCTCTTGCTTCTGCTGCATCAAAAATCTGACGACAAAAAGCATTACACCAAAAACCTTACAACTCTACTTGTAGCATTTGTAGGGCCCTTCCCCCCCCCCCCCCCCCTTCTTTTCTCTCTCCCGCTCCCGAGTGCAATAGCTTCCCTTTCCCCCCTCCATCTCTTTCCTCCCCGGCCGATGCCCGGGGAAGAAAACAAATTTATCTTGGACTTTCCTCACTTGATATATGCTTAAATATCTACAAGACTCGCTGTCTGTGGCTGCTGGCAGATCATGCTTGGGGAATACGCAGAGCAAAGCACACCATCATCATCACTGATGTGCGATCTCCTATTCTGTCCCGATTTGCTTTTCTCTGGCTTTATGGTGATGGCCTACATCATAATTGTGATTAATGTGGCACTGCTGTTCGATCAGCCTTGTACCGAACACCTCACCTCGCTGCGTTTGGCGCTGTCGGCGGCTGCCATCCAGCTGATATACGCCTTTTTTGATTGCTTCTACTTTTTTTGCTACTCTAAGCCCCGCGAAAAAAATGCTACTGCTTCTTCTGACTCCCGCGGAAAAAATGATACTGCCGATTCACAACAGTTCAGGAAAAACGAAGTCTTTCGTTTGCTCGGCTGTTACGTGTCGACCACCCTGACGCTCTTTCTGGTGAGAAAAGAAAAACTCGAGGACACCGATGCTTTGCTGGCTTTTTCTTGCATAAGCGCCTTACTCAACGTAATGACTTTGATCTCTGTCTGCGTGACGGATAAGACTAGTTAGTGTATGTTATTCTGTCAATTCTTTCAAGCGAGTACGTCGGCCAGTTTGTTTACCTATTTTTGTATAGCTTTCTAAATTGGAAAGAGTGCCATACGTCCTCTGGTTGCAGGCCGCCTGCGCTATACAGGCAACGGCTTTTTGGACTGTTGTGCTGTTCTGTGCTCTTAATTGTTTAACTGGCACAAGAACCATTGCTAAATACTTGGACCTGCTCTCGTTTTGCTTTAATTATACCGACGACGACGATGGGAAGTCTGAATACAGCAGGGGTTTTGCACTACTGTCCTCCATGGCGCTTTTAAGCGACTTTTTGCTCATGAAGGCGCTCTATGAAATATGCGATTAATAACCAGGGCCAGCAATTTAGGATTTCTGTTGAAAGACCAGCAGTTTTATTAAAAAATCGAGCGGGGATTGTGACACAACCCCCCATGGCCTTGCCCGAGAAGCAGGGGGGGGGGGTGAGAGGGAAGAAAGGGAGGGCGGGGGGGGGGGGGGGGGGTTGGGGGAAGAGGGTTGCTGTGGTGAGGGGGGGGAGGGCTCCCCCCTCTCCCTCTTGGCCACTCGACAGACAGATCGAGGGGGGGCATAGGAGAATTAAAAGGACAGAAACCGGTGGAGGGGCTTTTGATGAGATCGGCGCGGGGTGTCAAAGAAGCAGCGCACTAGCAGCAAGCCATTGGGAGACATTGCGTTGTATTATCTCTCTGAAAATGCATACTCGCCTTTAATGTTAGCCTTTGAGGAGGAGGCGCAGGGTGGGCGCAACCAGAGTTCCTTACGTTTGGTAGAGTGTCTTTACGTGACAACCCCTAAGGGCAAAGATCTACAGGTTTCTATACAAGGCCGAGAGCTCCGCCTTTTTCAGCGGCGGAACAGCCCTGGCCTTCGCCCTGGCAGCAGGTATGCGGCGCCAGGCAAATCTATTGGTTTTGGCGAGAAAGCTATGCTGGAACAGCGTGTTTCTTGGGCCAAGCAAAGCTACACTGTAGTGGGTGTGAGCGGTCCGCTGCGAGGCACCACCAGAAGCCGCGACGAGGCCTTTTATCGTCAGTGGAAAGAAAGCGTGCGACAGCTGTGCCAGTCTGGCGCCAGTTTTGGCTCCGTGGTGACACGACTGTCAGATACCTGGCGATTGAGCCCTCCAACGCGAGTAGCTCTACTGCCTGTTTGGTCTACGCAGGAGGCAAGGCCGCGGGCCGCGGGGCCCGACGACGGGTTTGAGAAGAAAGGAAAAGAAGTCAAGCGAGACGACCTGTACCCCCCCTCGTCGGACACCATGGAGGACTGGTACGGCACTGGGACAAAGACGATACAGCCTAGTAGCAGCAGCCGACGCCAAGCCGCACAAGAGCTTGTCCATTACTTATACGGTGAGCCGGCGGGCCCGCGGGCTCACCCAGAGTCACACGTTGCGCCCGTCCTAGACGAGCTGCGAGAGCTACTGAGCAAGACTCAGCAGTGCCTGGCGCTCGCGCGGGGCTGTCTTTTGCGGCGGGGGTCGGACCTCACTCGTACAGGTCTTCCAATAGTCTAGAGAGACTGTCAGTATTGTCGCGTGCTAGTCGGGTCCACCTGATATTTCTGTTGTCCCAGCAGGGGTGTTTACCCTGCAGGGGCTCGCAGCTTAGATCATTAAACCCCGTTTTTTTCCTGGCGCGAGATCATTAACGACGGAGGTTTCGGGCGGAGCAACCGCCGGCTAGGCCTGCGCCACACGGCGATTGCACGCCTTGTCCGTTACCCGCACGAGCCACAACATTAAAAGTAAGAACGCCAACCAGAGGTAGGCACTTGAATTGTACAGACCGGGCTGGATGCTCTGCGCCAGCGGCCCAGCCACTATCGTATAATTCAAATACCTTTCAGCTTCCGAAAGCCACTCTGCTAAGCGAACCAAATCTAGATCTATCATAACCAAGACGGGGTCCAGGTTTTGCTCCTTTTCTTGTTTTACAAATTTTACCGGGAGAGAGGACTGTCCTGCCCCCCCGCCCCCCCCCCCAGGACAAAATCAAGGAAAGGACCGGGGGGGAGAGGGGGGGGGGGGGAGGGAAAGGGGGGAGGAAAAAGGAGGGGGAGGGGGCAGGGGAGGGGGCAGGGGAGGGAAAGGCGAGAGCGCAAGACAAAAAGAGAGAGAAGGAGCGGGGAGAGAAAGCACCCCGAGACCGGAGAGCTTTTATAAAAGTAAGCAAAAAGAGCATGCATTTAATACCCTACCAACAACTGGTGCTAGCAATCGTGACCGGACAAGCACTGTACACATTCTTGTCTTTGCCTCTATCATCACTAGCAGACAAGGAAAATCCCGTGCTTATAGTGCTCTGGTTGATTACCTGCGTCTGCCTTGTCTGCCTGAGTTTTTTAGTTGGGATTCTGAGCCAGAAAGACACAGATGACTGAGCCTCCCGTTATCAGTGCAAAGGAAACTTCGAGCCGTGCATCATCAAGAACAAGGACTGCCGCCACCCAAACCGAAAAGACCGCAGCACTGCCACGTTTGCCCCAACGCCTGCACACAATTCTAAGGCTCTTGGCCATAATCGAATTCTGGTTTTACGTGGCAACGTGCGGCGCATTGCTGCTGTCCGATAGGTACAGGACCTGGCGGGCCATACGCCGGAAGAGTAAACTGTTCCATGCGCTTATATCAGACTTTGCCGGAGGCAGCGTGCTTTGTTTCAATCGCAGGCTAACACTCTGGCTGTACAGAGGACTGTCCAGCAAAATGAACCGCGAAGGGCTGTTTCTGTGCAGTGGTGGCTATGGCAGCTCTACTATTACGTTCGGTACGAACGCATCCTACAGTGGGTTTGGTCGCAAACTCATGTTCTAATTATGCTCCTGCTTATGTGTGAAGCAAGCCCGCCCCCTCTACCTGGTTCGGTGGTAGCGCACCTGATTATTCTGCCAGGCTTAACCTACTTCTCAGCACTAATACTGTTCAGTATCGCGGGGTCCCGGCCCGACAAACAAGCGTGGGCCCTTGTCGGCCGAACCCTGGCCGCACTCACGGCCGCCTGGCTTCTTTACGCTTGGGTGTGCCTGCTAGGCGCTACCACCCGGCGCGACCATGTACAGACTATCACTGCAGCTTATGTCACGTTTGCAACGTCAGTCATTCTAATTGATTTACTGCATTTCCTCCGCCAAGAATAAGGACCGTGTTCTGTATCATCCGGTCTGGGTTCTTTTAACTACGGGCTGTGACGTGGTCTTGGTGTCTCAAATATTCTGGTATGTCAATTCTTTATTGTTGCCATAAATGGAAGAGAAAGACTTCCACCGCCGTCCGGCAGCCCCTCCCCCCCTCCTCCCTATCCCCCCCATCCCCCCCCCCCCCCCCGCCCTCCGCCGCTTGGCACTCCCCCCCCCCCCGCTTGTTCTTCCCCCCACCCCCCCCCCCCCCCCCCCCCCCCCCCCCCGCCCTTGACTCCCACAAGTAGCAGAAATTTGGTCGGAAGCCCGACGGCGGCGCGCGACAACAAAAAGAAAAAAAAACTCTCTGGTGCCGCTTGTTCGATGGTTTCAGCTACGTCGAGCCTGAAACAACTGGAAGTCTTTTTAGAAAAAAACAAGGCGGATTGCGACGTGCTCGCTAGGCTGAACCCCTTACCTACGGATGGAGAGGTAGTGTTTGAAGCAGGGCCTCACTTGTAGAAACTGTGGCTAGATGCCAAGCAGTGGTTGCCCTTGCCCGGCAGCGTCTCCTCCCTCTTAAGTTCGTTTTCCCCCGAGTTTCCACGCGAGGCTTTGCTTCGTGCCATTGCCAGCAGACAAAGGTGCTCAGAAGAAGAGATTGCGGCCGAGTGGGACGCGGCGCGGGACGACGGCACACCTGCACGCCTACATCGAGAGCTTTTACAACGATGTTATCCCCGCAGTGCCAGGCCTTGTACCGGAGAAGCTTGGCGCCGAGTACGTCCAATTCCACCGCTTCCATGAGAGCGTAGTGCTTGCCAAGGGCTGGATTCCCTGGCGTACAGAGCTGTACCTCTTGTCTCGCAAGTATTTGGTAGTGGGTTCTTGCGACATGCTCTATCTCTGCCCGCGCACTGGGGGGCTCTACCTAGTCGACTGGAAACGCAGCAAACAGTTGCGCAAGACGCCCTACCGCCGGCGAGACCAGGCTTAGGGTCTGTGCAGACCTGCCCAACGCCAACTTCCACAAGTACACTATGCAACTCAATTTCTATCGGCTTCTCGCGGAAAGGCAGACCGGGCGCCCGGTTCTCGGTATGTTCCTCGCAGTCTTCCATCCCAGACAAAATGATTTTTATTTCGAACAGGTACCAGACAGGAAGAAAAAGGCACTGCAGTGCTTGGCAATCAGGCGGCACCATCTGGGGCTTTGTTACACCAACGAAATCAACTCTATCCTGCAGGAGGCCGCGGAGAACAAGGAACAGGGACTTGGAGCAGCGGGCGCCCAAAAAATCCGGACTTATCTTTGCTACCTCGGGCTGCTAAGCGAAGAACCCGAGCTGGCGGCCACGGAGCTGGATGCCTCCTTGGTCACGGGCTGGCCCGCGCTCAGGAGCCGGCTGCTAGACAAGACTTCTCTCCATCTCCGGGCCGGAGCGCTTCCCTTGTGCCACACCCTGGGCGTCGGGCCCATCAAAAAGGCCTTGCAGTTGTCAAGCGCTTAAAAGTGCACGCCCAAAGAATTGTCGTGCAGCGCTGCCAACTTGCCCTCCAGCTCTTCTACGCGGCTCTGCAGATTAATCTGCAACGGCTCCTCGGCTTTTAGCTTATTAAGCGTTTCCTCTAGCTTGACCAGTCTCTGTGAAAGTTCTTCTAATAAAGTTATTAATCTGGCCAAGTCTGTATCCGGGCTCGGAACCCTCGTTCCTGGCGGCAGATCGCCAAGTGCCCGGTCCTCTTCTTCTTCGGCCGAAAATAGCGCGGGTCTGGGCGGCCACTGCGAGGGTGCCGCTCTGGCAGCCGAGGTGGCTGCTGCTGTGTGTTCACGTTTCGAACTATCGACACTAGCCGCTGCGCAAGAAGAAGCCTCGGGATTCCGGCCGCCGGTCGTAGTAGTTGTGGTCGTAATAGCAGTAGTGGTAGTGGTAGTAGTAATAGCAGCCGCAGCGTTGCCAAACGCGCCTGACTGCAACGGCTCCGGAGCAGTTATGCTGTTATACAACCGTTGTACGCATTCATCCGCGATCTGCCGAGACTGTAGGTCAGGAGGAGGACAAGCGGCCGGTGGCTGTCTACTCGGATGCAATATATAGGCGCCCCTGCGCCAATTCTCATTCGTGCGGCGGCGCTTGTCTCCGGCGTCCGCCATGTGTTCCTTGCTTGGGGGTCTGGGTCTCGTCGCCTCACCTTTCCCCCTCCCCCCCTCCCATCTTCTTTCCGTTGCAACACGGCGCTCTCTTTATGCAAGGTCGGGCGGGCGGGCACCCCCCCCCCCCCCCCACACACACTTTTCCCCTTCGCCCCCCTCCCCCTCCCCCTCCCCCCCCTTCTCTAGGACGTTTGTCACGGGGGAGCAAGTAGGGGGCGGGGAGGGAAGGGAAAGAAGGAGGGAGGGGGGGGGGGGGGGCGGAGGTGTGCGGCTACAAAAGTGCGCAAGTACTGAAAAAAGAATCTCTTCTTCTTTTTTTATTTTTTTGGCAACATGGGTGGGAAGCCCTCTACCGCGCCCCTTTCTCGGCGGGCTGTGCCCGACGACGAGGGAGAGCCCCGGCGCAAAAAAAGGCGCACACAGGAGGAACACGAGCGTGTAATGTTAGACTTGGTACAAGAACGGCACGGCGCCGAAGGGTGGGTGCAACTAGAGCTAGCTCTAGCTTCCAAGCAGTTATCCGTCCACGGCAGTGCTTTTATTTTGTCAGCGGGCTGTTTCAAGGTGAGCTTAGAATCACCTGTTGTGCTAAAAAACAAGCAGGAGCTGTACAAAGCGCTCAAAGGTTGGCGCAGCTCTGTGCTTAAGGTCTGCTTAGCTTCGTTGAGTATCACGGGCCCTGGCTTCAAGCTGCGGCTCCCGCCTTTAGTACTCGAAGGACGCGACCAGGAATTGGCGCTGCTACGCTATAAGGTCAGTGCCTGACGCGCACCGTGCAGGCCCTCGCCACTCCGCGTTCGCTGAGCTTTGGCCAAGCAGAGTTTGACCGCTGGGGGCACCGGGGAGAGAACGTGACATGCCGCCGGTTAGGTTCCTTGTGTATGTTGGAAGGGTGCGTAGTTATCACCAAGGAGCGTCTGTGCTGGGAGCTCACGCGCCTGCCCCGCGCGTCTTTCTCCTCCTCCTCTTCCACCTCCTCCTCCTCTCCGGCGACCGCCGCCACCGACGACGACGACAGGGCTGCCGGCGGAAGCGTGGTCAGGGCCCTGTGCGTTTTGTTGGAGATGCCCGCGGGGTGGCGCCCTGCGCAGACCATTTCTTACTCTTACCCACTCGCCGCGCTCAGCCGGCCAGAAAGGCCGGCCGAGACAAGCCAGCCCACCTCTGTAATACACCAGGAGGGGCTGGAAGTGGCTTCGAACGGGCGAGTTAGCTTGCAGGTCACGTACCACGTCCCTACCCAAGAAGTCGCCGGTGCTGGCACTAGGTCGCTAGCAGCAACGTCCGAGCCTTGCGCCAACTCCTTCCCCGTGAGCCTCGACGTGCTTCGTTGGTTTTGTCACTGAGACTGTGTCCCCCCTCCCCTCCCTCTCCGCCCGGATGGCTCGGATTTTGTTTGAAAAAAAGGGTAAAAATTGAACAGGCACGGGCGCCTGATCTCGGGCCGTCGTCAGCTCTGATACTGGAAAACAAAAATGACCGGTGCAGCTCTAACTGCAAAAGCGCCAGTGAACAAAGTTGCACAAAACCCAGCGCCAAGTTAAGCGAGGCCAGAACACCACCTGTTGCCGCTGCAGAAAGAATAGATAAATTAACCATGGGGAAAATCACCAGCACACGTAATTGCAACCAAAGGCCTTCTTCTGGGTACGGACCCAGGATTTTTTTTTTGATGTCTTCCCACACACTATCGCGCTCACCCAGGCTTGAATTCGAGTATGGATTTCTAAGGCTTATATACATATGTATACCTAGCTGAAAGAATCATTACGGCTGCTATTAACATTACGCCATCCATTTTAATACCCTCGCCCAGCCAGGCTCGCTGCAGGAGAGGCTTCTGGGCCTCTAGGGCCGACTGGTCCTGATATAAGCAGACGGGGTTTAGCGTGTACTGCAAGTCGGCGACGCCCGCTGAAATCCTTGCATGTTGGCGTTTGAGTGCTACGCCCAACCACCCTGTAAGGGCCGGTGTCATCAAAAAGGCAGATTAGAACAGCTTGCCACGTGATTGCGCGAAGCCTATTTTTGAGTAGCTTTTCTGTTACTACGATATTTTTTCTTTGGGATTTGACAATGTAGTACCCCTCAAAGCCGCCGCGAATCTCCAAACACAAACAAAGACACGTAGACCAGGCTGCCCAGAACAGAGATGTTTGTCTTGCATAATCTCTGATCCACTGTTGGTACCTGAACTTGTACAGCAAATCCTGACTTTTGACTTTTGCTTTCTAACTAGGTCGTGTACACAAACACACCGGCTGCGTACAGCCAAACCAACCACGCCAGATTTGATAAAGCCCATTTGGCGTGAGAAAAGTGCAGTAACGTCTTTTTTTTTCGTTTTTGCGTATTTCATAAATACACCGCCGTATTAAAGCCGGGCACACTCTCATGGGCAGCCCGTGGAAAAAACACAAAACCCCCAGAAAAGCGCAAAAAATACACACACCCCGTGCCGTGTACAAGTACGCCACAAAACCCGCCCCGCAAGGCCCCGCCAGGCTTTGTCCCGAATCTTCGTCCGACAAACTCGGGCCAGGGCCTGTCCAAAAGACGTATGCGTGTAGCACGGGGAATGATAGTTGGCACAGCACTATCAGTAGCCAGAGTATACAGAATTCTGCTTGATCCCAAGAGGTACACATCAAAGCACCCTCTGTAGAAGGCTTTTTTTTGGGCGCCCCTGCCTTTTTTATGTACAAAAGCCCAGCCTCGTCGTCGGGCCGGCGAGTTTTAAAAAGACACGGGAGGGAAGCAAAAACCCGAGCAGGAGGAAGGGGGGGGGGGAGAGAGAAAGATGGGGAGAAGGCGGGCGCGGGGGAGAGAGAAATGAGAGGGAGAGAGGAGGGGCAGGAAATCCGGGGCTCGAGCAGAAACAAACAGCTGCTGCAAGCAAACAAGCGGCCCGCAGATGTTTGTCAAAACGAATACGCCAGCTCGGGAGGCAAAAAGTGCACGTAGAACAGAAAAGCCCTGTGCTCGATTCCAGCCGGGGGTTTCAGCATCACTTGCTTAGTTATTAAAAAAAGTTGACCTTTTCAGAACAAAAAACCGACGGCAAGATTTTTTATTTTGCGATAGCTTACTTGGTCAGCAGAGAGAGCGAGAGAGTCGAGGGGGGGGGGGGGGGAAGGAGGGTTTATTTGCACTTCTTCTTGCAAGCCCCCAAAACACATGCACACACACAACACGACCGCCTGCTTTACCCCCTCTTCCGCCGGCTTTTCCTTACCCTCCTCCACACTCCCCCCCCCCCCCCCCCTCGTTCCTTCTGCGTGCGTGCACAAAGGCACACGTTTCTTACTTTTAACCAGCCCCTGTCGGAGATCCTGCCGAAGTCGAGCTGGCGACTGTCAGGTTAGAGGTAGCAATAGTGGTCGACACAGGGGGGCGCGAGGTGGTAGACGAGGCAGACGCGCCTGTGGTCGACACAGGGGGACGCCAGGTGGTAGACGAGGCAGACGCGCCTGTGGTCGACACAGGGGGGCGCCAGGTGGTAGACGGGGCAGACGCGTCTGTGTTAGACACAGAGGGGCGCGAGGTGGTAGACGGGGCGGACGCCCCTGTGGTCGACACAGGGGGCCGCCAGGTGGTAGACGGGGCAGATGCGTCTGTGTTAGACAGAGAGGGGCGCGAGGTGGTAGACGAGGCAGGCACGCCTGTGGTCGACACAGGGGGACGCCAGGTGGTAGACGAGGCAGACGCGCCTGTGGTCGACACAGGGGGACGCCAGGTGGTAGACGAGGCAGACACGCTTGTGGTCGACACAGGGGGGCGCCAGGTGGTAGACGAGGCAGACACGCCTGTGGTCGACACAGGGGGCCGCGGGGGGGGGCGGTGGACGAGGGAGCGGCGCCCGTGGCCTGCTCGATTCGGGGCGGGGTCTCCGTCGTACGGGCTGGCAGGGTGGTGGACGGGGCAGCGGCCCGTGGCCTGCCCGGTTCGAGGCGGGGTCGTCGTCGTACGGGCTGGCGGGTTCGAGGACGAGGGGGCGGCGCCCGTGGCCTGCTCGGTTCGGGGCGGGGTCTTCGTCGTACGGGCTGGCGGGGTGGTGGACGAGGGAGCGGCGCCCGTGGCCTGCCCGGTTCGGGGCGGGGTCGATGTACGAGGGTGTGCGGTAACTGCGATACTTGAAGTTTCGTTGTTAATTATAATAACAGGCCTTGTGGCCTGCGGGGTGCTGGGGCGAGTAGTGGAGGGTCTTTCCGTAGTAGTTCTGTTAGCGCGGCGCTGTCTTAACAAAAGCCAATCCGTGCGATTGAAAGGGTTATTTTCTGTTTCGTTTGCTAGCGTTGCCTCCGTCTCGTTTAATTCAGCCGCCTGTGTTGGGGGTCGTCTTGTCGTGCGCCGGGTTTGGTTAGTAACTCGAGGAGGCCCAGCGGTCTTGCTGCGAGGCCTGGTCTCGACCGGCTCGGCCGTCGTCGCCGTCGCTCCGAGGGTTTGGCCTGAGCCGGGCGCGATGGTCGTGCTGCGGGGCGGAGGGCGCGGGGGCTCTGTCTCGACCGGCTTGGTCGTCGTCGCCGTCGCTCCAAGGGTTTGGCCTGAGCCGGGCGCAATGGTCGTGCTGCGGGGCGGAGGGCGCGGGGGCTCTGTCTCGACCGGCTTGGTCGTCGTCGCCGTCGCTCCAAGGGTTTGGCCTGAGCCGGGCGCGATGGTCGTGCTGCGGGGCGGAGGGAGCGGGGGCTCTGTCTCGATCGGCTTGGTAGTCGACGTCGATAAGCTTTCCACGTTGGTGGAAACAGCCTGGGCATCTGTCAGCCCCTGCCAGGCCGTGAGGACCATTAGAACAAACAAATACCCCATGACCTAGGGAGAGCTTTGTACAATACACAGTCTTTCGTTTTTACTTATACAAGTATCCTCTGGGGGGAGGGGGGCTTTTAAACATCGAAGGGCTTTTAAGCTTTCTAGCGCCCTCCCTCCCCCCCTCCCACTCCCCCCCCCCCCTCTCCTCTCCCCTCCGCTTTTTTTACTTTCTCTCTCCCAGACACCCCCCCCCCCCTCCTGCCTATAGCTCCTTAGTTGAAGGAAGACTAAAGAAAGCTGCTAGGAAGGGAAAGGATAGGGGAGGGATGACGCACCCGCCGCCTCTCTGTTGGCGCTTGATTTCTTTTTGTGCTCTCTCTCTCTCTCACCATCTCTCTTGTCTACCATGAATTCCTGTGCTGGTTACTTTGGAACTGAAACGATGCAACTGCGTTGTCCATAGAGAAAATATCGCGCCTACCAGCCTCGTTACAGCGGCTCGTTCTGCGCTGCAGCGACCTACTCAGCTCGGCCGGTGTTATTAGGCTGCTGACTTGAGAAGACTCCTCGGTGCGCTCCCTGAGCTCTCGAGGACCTCGAGATCTGCGCCTAAAGTGCGTCGACCTCTACAACCTAGCGGACCCGCACCGGCTGCCCCCAGGGCTCACACACCTAGAACTCGTCGGCACCGGGCTGCTAGGTAACGACTGGCTGCAATCACAGTGGGACTCCGCCAGCTGCTGCGGCGCCTGCGGGGGGCATGCTGCCCCCCGAACCCCTCCTGCCCTCCCTCCCTTCACCCCGCGCTAGCGGGGTGGGCGGCTGGCGGACCTGAGGTTGCTAGAGTCGGACAAGGCCGGGCGAGTCACGACCACGGGGGTCGAGCGTCTGGCGCAGGCTCTCGAGCTGCACACACTCAGAGTTCACTAAAAAAAGAAGGGAGGGGGGCGACGAAGAGATAGGGGGAGGGGGACCAAGGCACATCCATCCCCCCCCCCCCCCCTCCCCTTCTTCTGTTCATGCTGTTCTGTTTTCCCCCCGCTCTCCTCTTCCCCTCTCCTTGAGCCCCCTGGGCTCAGGGGGCTCAAGGGGCTCAGGGTTGGGCGGGAGGCGGGCGGGGGGGGGGGGGGGGGGGGCGCCCCCCACCCCTCCCCGCGTGAGCTCCCAAAGAAAAACCTGTCTAATTTTGTTTCCCATCCTCCCCGCCCCCCTCCCCTTGAGCCCCCCGGCTCAGGGAATCTTTTTTTTTGGGGAAGGGGGGTCTTTTTGTTTCCTTTTTTGTAAAGCCGGCCTCTGCCTGCAAATGCTAATTAAAAGACACAGACAAAAAAAAAGCCTGCGGATACAAGGAAGAGAATAAAAAGCCCGCTGATTGTCGAGCGGTCGCGCCGGGCCAGATGATCTTTAGCACGTTGCAAATTAAACGGATGAAGAGCAAGGGGCTACAAAATCTGTCTACAGAAATAGAGAACACATTGGGAGAGCCCTGCCCAGCCGTGAATCGAACCCTTGCGGCCCATCGAACTCGGACAGTGATCATTTGCTGAAAAGTTTATACTGGTGAAACTTTTAATAAAACTGACGGGTCGAGTACGTTCTTTTTAGCCGGGTGGCCGGGCGGAAGATCCAGCCAGGTCTTTGCCGTGGAACTTGTACACGCAGCTGCGGCTCGTTCTGTGCTGCCCCCCCCCCCCCCCCCCCCCCCCCGCGCTCTCCCCCGCTTCCTCTCTCCTTAGTCTTTTCTTTCATGGACACGATTCTTAGCCCCCGGCAGTGACATTTTTAAGTCGAAGAAACCGGCACGGGCACGCGCACAAGCAAGCGGGGGAGGGGGGCAAGGGGACCCCTTGCCCCCCTTACACAACGCACAAGCCCCGGTCTCTGCCCGAGCGGCGGCTTGCGGTTTGAGCTTTTTTCTTTGCGCGCCCTTTTCCCCCCGTTCTTACCATTTCACAGCACCAAGGGGGGAGGGGAGGGGGGGGGGGCGACCTGGTGCCACCAGGGGAGGCACGCACAAAATGCAAGCAAAGAACTAGGCCTTGTTCACAGTCTATTCTACTACGACCACGCAGTCACGCACAAATTTGCACTTCCGAACATTTTGTGCTCCGCGGCCTCGTACAAAAAGCCGGATGGCACTGAGCGCCGTGTTAAATTTCCAGCATGCGCCCGAGCTCGCACGGGTACCGTCGATGCACAAGACTCGTCGTTGACAATAAAAAGCTAAAAAAGGTAGCAACGATTCTTTTTTTTAAAAAAAAATTCAGAAACTGGAGTTTATGTAGTCTTCTTCGATGTCCTGAGAGCAGTCGTCTTCCTTGTAGTCATCGCCGGGCGGCAACTCGTGCAGTATTGACGCCGCAGTAGCAAGTGGCTTGTTCTTAATCTTCTCGTACTCATGCTCCCACGCGTAAAACACGCGGCAGCCGGCCGGCAGCTTCTGGCGCAGAAAGTACATGCGCGCCAGCGTCTCCCGATACAGGTCCTGGTTCCGGCGCCCGCGGACAGGCGACCGGCCCTCGGCGTACTTTGAATATCCAGGCGGAAAGCAGTGGTACGCGTTGCCGTGGAACCAGTTGCGGGCCGCGTCGTAGCCGTCTAACAACATCTTCGTGCCTGGCACACGAAATTCGGCTCCCTGCGGCACGTCGGCGCCATTAGTAAAATGCTTGTGCTGGATTCGCAAGCCGGGGTTAGCTTGCTCTAACCTGTCCCACAGCCTGCACGCTGCGATCGAGCAGCCCGCGGCTGGCTTAGGGATCAAACCACGTACAAATGCGTGCTCGGCGCACAGGCGGTCTTTGCGCCCTTGTTCATTCGCAAAGGTAGCATATGTTTTGGACTCCGCCGGACAATCCTCACAAGACTTTGAAGGCCTATGGCACCCTCTTACTCGAGCATGAGCACTGCAGAGCTTGTTGAGGCGCCCCTGCTCATCTGGAAAGGTGGCATCCTTCTTACTGCTAGCTGGACAGTCCTCGCATGGCCTAAGCACCTTGTGGCACCCTCTGAATCTCGCATGCTCGCTGCAGAGCTTGTCGGCCAGCCCGCGCTTATTTGGAAAGGCGGCCTCCTTCTTACTGCTAGCTGGGCAGTCCTCACAGGGCCTAAGCACCCGGTGGCACCCTCTGAGTCTCGCATGCTCGCTGCAGAGCTTTTTGAGGCGCCCACACTCATCTGGAAAGGAGGCCTCCTTCTTACTACTAGCTGGGCAGTCCTCGCAAGCATTAAGCACCTCGTGGCATTCGAGGGCTCGTACATGCTCGCTGCAGAGCTTTCTGGCGCGCCCGAGTTCGTCAGCAAAGTGAGCTTCTTTCTTCGACTCGGCAGGGCACAGCTTGCAAGGGTTTCGCACTTGTGATACCCCAATCTCTTTTGCATGAACGCTACACAGTTTGTTTGCCCGCCCCTGTTTGTCTGGAAAGCTAGCTTGCTTTTTTGCCTCAGCAGGGCAGGCTTCACAAGGATTTCGCACCTCGTGGCATCCCCTAATTCGCGCGTGAACGCTGCACAACCTATTGCTTCGGCCTTGCTCATCTGCAAAGGAGGCCTCTTTCTTACTGCTAGCTGGACAGTCCTCGCAGAGGTTCTGCCCTCTAAAGCAACCAAGAGCTTGAGCATGCTTCGCACAGAGCTTGAACCGTTGCTGTCCGTCTTCTGTCCAGTGTTTGCCTGCACAGATAACAATCTCTTCTTGCCAACAACTAGAGCATGCAAAGTTCCAGTATGTCCAGTCGTTCGGCAGTTTGCTCGCTCGACTGAAAAGGGCACCACCTGCACTTACTCGCAATTGGTAGTCCCGCCCGCCTTGTGAATGAGTCAACACCTGCCCGGTGAAGTGGCGCTCGGTTGCGGCTGCGGCAGCCTCTCTTTCCTCTCTTGCTGCTTAGCTTCCTGCCCATTCTCCCGCGTATTCTTTTTATTAGCTTTCCATAAGACGGAGCCATGCCGCGCACACAGCGTGGGCCACTCGGAGTCCCCAGAGACGGTCGCCAGCGTCGCTTTGTTCTCTAGCGTGTAACAGCTTTCGGCCGGTCCGCCGATTCCTGGCCAGCTCTCCATTCTTTGAACACTAAGCGTTCGTCAGCTATGACCCGAAAGGCTGCTCCGTACTGCTGCAGCAGCCCGACGCCTGGCCTCTGCTCGACAAACTGGTCCGCAGTTTTCAGACGCTGGAACCACAGGGCAACTGCGGGCGAGCTGGCTGCCACAACGGTTGTGTCGCCTGAACGCCGCGGGCGTTTGTGCTGGCTACGCTTTTCGTGCTTCGCCAGTCGCCGCTTCCTCTTCTGGTGCTCAACCCAGACTGAAGCATCCTCAAGGTTTGCTTCCGAAGCTGCAATCTGTGTCTGCAGCTGCCAGCGCTGGGCCTGCTGTTTTGCACCGCCTGGTGTCTCTTTTATTTCACTGATTTTAGTTTCCTGCCCAGCCCGCGCCAGCGTGCTGGAAGAAGGAAGACGCGGAGGAAGGGCTTGCCCTGCCGGCGGCGCGGGCTGGGGAGGGGGTTGGGGCGCTGGGCGAGCTCGCCCCCCGGGTTCTGTGTCACTCGCAGGTCGCGGACGTCTTCTCTTGCGGGATTGGAAGCGCTGCGCAGCCTCCCGCCTCCGCTTTCTCCGGAGCCGGCGACGCTGAAGGCGCTCGCGCTTCTTTTCTAACCTGCGCGCGTGTGGGACACACAGCCTGAAGTGCCCGTCATCGGCCCACGGTTCTGCCTCGGCGGGCATCGCGCTTTCCAATAAAGTAAAACACCGTTCGCAGGCGGGAAGCCACTCTGGCGCAGACTCAGAGAGGAGCAGGCTCAGCTTGCCTCCTGCTTGCAGGCGTAATCGTGCGCCTGAGGGCAGAAGGGCCACGGCGTCCTCTGCTTTGTATTTGCTTTTAAAAGTGCGGGCCGCGCCGGATTCGGTGGCAGGTACTACTTACATCTCTTTTTTTCACAAGAAATGCCAAGAAACGCAAGACAAAAAGTGAGTTGGGTGGATGGAAGCCTCTTTCTCCTCTGCTTCGTTATTGTCAGTTTCGTGTGGTTGTTCTTTGTTCTGGGTTTGTGAAGGAATCCAAAAAAAAGGAGAAATGGCGGGGGGGGGGGTGTGTTGGTAAATTAGGGGAGGGAGTGCTCCCCTTCAGGACATGAGAAAAGGGAGAAAGAGAAGGGGGGAGGAGAAGGCAAAAAGGGGAGGGGGAGGGGACGAGGGAGGGAAAGGGCGAGAGGGTGGGAGAAGGAGAGCAGGAGAAATGACGGGGGCGGGGCGCCCCCTCCTCTCCCCCTGTTTTGGGTGTGTCAAAAACTCTCCCCCCGATACCATCCCCCCCCCCCCCCTCCTCTTTTTCCCTCTCCCTCGTGTTGGGGGGGGGGGGGAAAGCGCCTCTCTCTCTTTGCTCGTTTTCTTGGGGAAGGAGGACGGGGGAGGAAAGGGCGGGGGAAGAGGGGAGGAGGGAGAGAAGAATAGGAAAAGTAGAGGGCGGGGGGGGAGCACACACCGATCCTCCCTTTTCTTTCTCTACCCTCCCTCCCGCCCTCCTCTCCTTTGAGTCCCCCCCCCCCAAACCTATTTTTCCCCCCTTTCCCCCGCAGGGAGGGGGGGGGGGGGAGCAGGCGCGCACTTCTTGCGACAGGATCTTTTTTCTTTTCTAACAGGCACACAGGGCCAGGCATGACGACCAGCACCGGCGAAGGCTTCCGGGGCTTGTTAGCCGGCTGGGAAGCACAGGCGGGCTCGGGGCTGCCGCCAGAGCCCAGGCCAGCAGCCGTCGGGGCGGATCGGGCGCAGGGACTCGGACCGGGCCCCACACGGGCAGACGTCCAGCGCTGGCTGCGCGCCCAACTCGCGGCGCATGGCGTGCCGGAGCAGGCGCTGAACCCGGTCATGCGCAATACCGCGACCGTGCGGGCCTGCTGCGCCTGACAGAGGACGATCTGAAGTTTTTGGTGAGCAGCGCCAGGCCCGCGCTGGAGCCCGACCTAGCGCTGCGTGACGACGAGTGCGCTAGTACCTCAAATGAGCACGATTCAGCCGATCGCTCCAGCACCCTGCCCCCGGGCCTGGACGAGGCTCAGACCCTGCAATGGTACACCAAGGCCGCCGACGAGGGCGATACGCGCGCACAGCTGGAGCTGGCCAACCGCCTGGCGCGAGGCCAAGGCACAGTACCAAACGAGGCAAAGGCCTTTGAGTGGTATCACAGGGCGGCCGAGCAAAGGTCCTTGCGTCTTATGTTCCAGATCGCTTCGTCTACGCCGAAGCCCAGCTATGTCGGCTGGCAAAGAAATAAAAGCCAGTGTTTTTTTTGTCCCTTATTTTGCGGGGGCTTTTTTTGACAGGCAAGGGCCGCTTCTCCCCGCTAGTCATGTACAGCCTCCCCGACAAAAAAAGAGAACTTGAGACTCAAAAAGAAGAAAACAAGATGCCTCGTGCTCCTAGTTGCTCGCGTAAGACATTAATATCAAGCGTTTAATAATAAAATGCACTTTGCCAGATCGGATTGAAATCTTGATTGGCGGAGCACAATTCTGGCGCACCTTCCTTTTTCCCGGGAAATACGCACACACGTACATTTGGCGACAAATTTCAAGCGAGAAAAAGAGAGAGAGAGAGGGGGGGGGGGGAAGAGGGGGGGGGGGGGGACGCACTCCCCTTCCCCTTCTCTCCCCCTTCCCCCCTCCCCCCCCCCGCCCCGTCCCTCTCCCCCGTACCCTCCCCGCTCGAAAACAGGGAGCGGGAAGAGAAGGGGGGCAGGGGGGGGGGGGGAAGGGAGGAGGGGGGGGGGACATGAAAAACTTGTCATTTGCGCAACAAAAAAAAAAATAGTGCGCGGTTTTTGTCCCGCATGATACGGTCAAAAAGGGCAATGCATATCCGAGTTTTCCGGCGCTACTGCCTTTTTCAGCCGTATCACGTCCAAAATTCAAGTATATCATACCCCCGGGGGAAGAGAGTACATTCTTTTTTTATTATTAAAAAGCTTAAAACAAAGTCTTACACTTGGCACTGAGAACCAAGAAAGGGAGAGGAAGGAGAAGGGGGGGGGGGGGCGGTAGGTTTTCCTGGAAAACACACACACAAGGCCAATTTGGCGACAAATTTCATTCAAGAAACTGGAGGGGGCGGTGGAGGCCCCCCCCCCCTGCACACCCTTTATTTTATCCATTTTGCTATTGTACTAGGTTTTGCCACATGCTTTAGCCCACCGCGATTGCGAAATCGGCCAAGACGCTCTTCTGACCTAGTTAAATTGTTTCTTGGCCCATTTCCCGTTAGCCGATTGTTCTTTAAAAATGAGCCAAAAAACAATTCAACTGCTTGTTTGCGCTCCCGGCGGCGCTGGCACGTATTTCTTCACAAAAGGAAAGACTGTTTTAATGAAGCTAAACAAGTTCTTGCGCGCCCCCCCCCCTCCCCAAAGATCAGGCGTGCGCCTGCACACACACACGCACACATACGCTGGGTTTCTAAAGGGCTAATGAGGCCAAAAGCGACCTGCGGCACGGTCTACGGTTAGCACCAGCGGCGCCAGGTGCCCAGGGCGGCGAGCGCAATCTGCATTTACGAATTGAATTGTACCAACACGTGCGACAATTATTGTGTGAGTGCGACCCCGAGCAGAAGCTTGTGTTTGGTACAGTTTGCTTGCGCAAGCACAAGCCTCAGGCCGCCAACCCCCGTGCCCAGCAGAGGCGGGTCTGAAGAAGCCCAGCTCACCCTGCGCAACTTCTCGGCCGAGCAATTTAAGATCAATTGTCAGGGAGTTGTCGCTGCCCTGGGTACAAATTGGTGTCGTCTGACTCTGGATCCGCCGGCCAGAATAACACATGTAGGTCGTGCCAGACTAAGCAAACTCGTCGTACCCCCGTTCGCCGGGCGCGCTACAAGCAAACCTGCGTTTGTGTAATTGCTTCCTGGCCAAAGGTTTTAACGTTATTACAACCAACAGAAATGAAGGCCAAGTCTTAGATGTTGTCAAAAAAAACTCGCGTTCGTTAACTGTGGATTTCAAAACCAAAATATTGCATACGGACAACAGGTCTTAATAACACTGGCAATCCCAAATAGTTCTTTTATCATGAGGAATAAGTCGTCCCTTTCCTTGTCTGAGTTCACAATACCAAACTGAAAGACCAGCAAGCTTTTTTTTTTCTTAAATAAAGAATTTAATTATAACTACTTGGTTGCAAACATCAAACCTCGCTACTTCCAGATCGGAATGAAATCTTGAGGAGGTGAACCCCCCCCCCCCCCCCCCAGAGACCGGCAGGCAGCTGGGAAGAGAGAAAGGGCAGCACGCGGCACATCCCCCTCCACAGAGCCCCGCATCTGGCGGCTTTCTTGTGCACGTCCTGGACCCTGTTGTAGATCTTGTCACGGACTCGAGTAATAGCGCGCCGTAGGCGCCAGCATTTCCGCTTCTTGCTGCTGTCCTTAGCCAGTAGCTTGACCTTGCTTAGCAGATTGTCGACGTGAAATGTCGCCTAATGTACGTGTGTGCGTATTTCTCGGGAAAGGAACGTGCGCCAGAATTGTGCTCCACCAATCAAAAAGTTTTTTTAGCACCCTTCCCCTAGGGGAGTAGATGGGGGGGGGGGGGGGAACGGGGGAGAGAGAGGGAAGGGGAGGAGAGAGGGAAGGGGGGGAAAGAGGGAAGGGGGGAGAGAGGGAAGGGGGGGGGGGAAGGGAGGGGGGAGAGAGGGGGGGGGGGCGCCCCCCCCACACTCTGCGGGCTTCAAAAGAAAGTTTGGCCTATTTTTGGCTCCCCTGCAAACCAACCCACAAATCTATCCTGATCACTTTGTGACCAGGTACAGGCATGGCCCTGCCCTTGGCTTTATGGGCCCTATTTAGACTATGAACTCCGTTTAGGGCATCCAAGGCGGCGCACTCTCTGGGGCCGAGAAGAGAAGACCAGAGAAAAGAAGTCCAAACCCACGCAGCCTCCTCCAGAGCCGGTTTTAGCTTATGCGCCATTCTGGACTGAGTCTGCCAAGGAGATGTCCAGGCAGTTACCTCTATGCACAGGGAGCAGCCTGGCCAGAGCGAACGCAAGCCGCCTGCCTCTTTCCTTGAGCGGGGTCATGGGTTACGGCCCCTGGAGCTTGGTCAGAAGGTATGATCCGACAACCGCACAAGGCCCGCAGGAGACCTCCTGGCAGTCGCGACTTGCACTGCTGCCCGCAACTCAGGTCCACGCGCGACGCAACGCAGCCAAGGCAGACGAGACGCAGAACAAGCCGCCCAAGAAGAAGAAATTTAGTCTGAACAAGAAAGCGGGCAAGACGCCCCCGCTGAAAACACTCACGTGCAGGATCTACCCGACGACCAAGGATAAGGAAGTTAGGCGGGATTGGGTGCGCAAGGCCTGGCTGTTATTTCGGGCAGTTCATACCACTTGGAATGCAGCGCTAGCCTGGCTGAGAAAAGAGGATGAGCGTTTTCCCTGGCCCAGCGAAGAGGAGCAGCAGCAAGGTCCACCCGCGCAAGCTGTTCGTAAAAAGAGGCGGCGCCAGGAAAAGAAGGATGAAAAGCCCGCCAAGAACAAGAAAAGAAAAAAGGAGGAGAAGCCTCAGGAGCAGAAAGACAAGGAAGAGAAGGAAGAGACGCCCGAGGAAATCAAGGCCAGGAAAGCAAAGGAACGCCAAGAACAAAAGAAGCGCCGAGAGCAAAGAAGGGCCGAGATGGGCGGTAGAATGCGCTGCCTGGGCGACTTTGATCTGGATACTCTGCGCCTGCGGTTTGTGCAAGAGGATAGTGAATTTGTACGAGACTCAACGTGCCCTACGACATCCGCGCAGTGGCCATTCGGGATCTGCAAGCGGCGAGGGCCTCCGCCATCACAAATCTTAGCCAGAAGGGCAAGTTCTTTCACTAGAAAAGAGTCAATTTCCGCAAGTGGGAAGAGCGCAGGTCTACGATCGCGATCTCGCACAGGATTTGAGGGCGCCAGCGGGGCTTTTTTGCGGGCTTTCTGGGACCAGACTCAGTTAACTCCAAGGATTGGCGCAAGCAAGAGCGTAGGCTTGGAGCCAAGAAGCTTGAAATCAAGTACGACGTGCGCCTGAGGGTCGATCCCCTGGGTAGATGGTACTTACATGTACCGGTAGAGATAGAGCAGCGGCAACGCGATTTTGCGGAGCCTGACTCCAAGCGTGCAGTGAGCATCGACCCGGGCGTGAGGAGCTTTCTGACTATGTACCACGCGGATTCTGGCGCAATAACCGAATGGGGCCGTGGGTCCATTGCACGCGTGTACCGATTGCAAAAACACATCGACAATCTGCTAAGCAAGGTCAAGCTACTGGCTAAGGACAGCAGCAAGAAGCGGAACCGCTGGCGCCTACGGCGCGCTATTACTCGAGTCCGTGACAAGATCTACAACAAGGTCCAGGACGTGCACAAGAAAGCCGCCAGATGGCTGCTCGATAACCACGACTACGTCGTGCTGCCTTGGTTCGGAGCTTCGGGCATGGTGAAGGGCAAGACGATCTCACGGGAAACGAAGCGCAAGAAGCTTGCGAAGCGCAAGCTGCTTGCTTGGCGACACGCGGACTTCCGCAAGCGCTTGCTGAACCTGCAGCGAGAGTATGTAGGTAAATGCAAGGTGCTGATATGCAACCAGGAGTTCACGACACAGGCATGTACTCAATGCGGGGCTCTGTGGAGGGACATCAAAGCCGCGAAGACGTATAGTTGTGAGTGGTGCGCGCTCCAGCACGGGCGCGACATGAACGCCAGTCGCAACATTCTCTTGAGACTGCTGGCCTTGGGTCAGCAGGACTTATATTAGTTTGTTTTAGGTCATAAAACTCGCACCAAAACCCGGCGTCAGGTCGGTTTTTAGTTGCTTGGCTTCGATCGGGGCCTCTGAGGAAGGAGGGGGACGTGCCGCGTGCTGCCCTTTCTCTTTCCCAGCTGTAGGAATCTCTGGGGGGTTCATCTCCTCAAGATTTCAATCCGATCTGACTTGATAAAATTTAGCAATCGCGTATGTTTCTGGGCCGTGTACACTTGTTCCTGGATTCAGATGCAAAGGTATCAACTGTCTCTCCAGCAAAAGCCCCTGCCCGAAACTCCCCCATGTTTGGCTGAAAGAGCAGCTCCTAGGCTCTAAACCGCCTCCTTATAGCTGGTGGCTGACGTGTGCGCTGTGGTGGGCGGACCTAGAGAGGACCAAGCAGGGTCCATTGTTCTCGCTTTATGTGTACCTAGAAAAAGCCCAGGTTTCGTGGCCGCGCAGCGCACGCGTGTTAGACCCAGATTCCAAAAACAAAATCAAATGAGATAAATCATGGTTATGGGGCGAGAGCCTCCTAAAGCGGGCCAAGGATGGCGGCTCTTTCTATTTAATAGAAATAAAACAGAAATTGTATTTTCATGTCTTTAATGATAGGCGGCTGCGCTATGTAAGTTTCGAGTTGCTGCAGCTGGCACTCGCTACTGACTTCGCCTCGCGTCCGCGAAGAAATTGATTAAAAATCAGACCATGTCGTGCCCGGGAGTGCCTCGCGCAGCAGCGGGGAGGCAAAGACGCTCCAGGCTCGAGGCCCTGTTTCAGCTGCTGGAAAGGCAAGGCCCTGATGCGCTACATTCCCTTGGGCGGCGCGCGCGAAGGGTCCCCCTGAGGGGGGGGGGGGGAGGAGGAGGGAGGGGGAGGGGGGGGGGGGTCTTTTTGTTTCCTTTTTTTTTGTTAAGCGGGCCTCTGCCGGCAAATGTTAATTAAAAGACACAGACAACCTAAGAAAAAGCCTGCGGAGACAAGGGAGAGAAAAAAAAAGCCCACGGACGTCGAGCGGTCGCGCCGGGCCAGATGATCTTTTAGCGCGTTGCAAATTAACGGCTGCAGATTCTAGCAAGGGGCTACAGGATCTGTCTACAGAAATAGAGAACAAATTGGGAGAGCCCTGCCCAGCCGTGAATCAAACCAGTGGAGACCAGCAGGACTTAGCCAAACTGGTAAGTCAGGTTTGGGCTCGGCTTAAGGCCGGGCTGGTGTCTACGACGACGAAGAAGGACCAACACAAGCCCGGACCGGAGCTCTTGGTGAGGCGGCAGGCTCAGATCCTGTGCGTCCTTTGGTACATGAAAAAAGCCCAGCCCGGCGCGACCGCCGCCGCCCCAGTGCGCAGCGACCCTGCGTTGTTTTGGCAGCTTTACGATCACGCAGAATTGGAGCTGAGGCTTTGGCTGAATCTGGCCACCGAGCACGCCCTCAAGATTGATTTTCTTATCCTTCCTTTCCCTCAGAAATCTGGGGAAGGACAGAGCAGCCTGGAGTTCATTAGAGACAACGTTAAGTTTCAGAAGTTCCTGCACCTGAAACGCGTGATAGCTAGAATCAAACCCGGAAGGTTTACTGAGCAAGCAAAGTTCGAGCTAGAAGAGCTGCAAACGGATGCCGCGCGTCTTTCGGGGGAAAGTCCGTTCCTGCTACCGGCGATAGATGGACTCGACCACGTCTTTGCGGACGCGAGGTGGGCCACGTGCTGTCGCTTTAATGTTGAAGTGAATCAGAACCTGGACGGGACGATGCTGGTATTTCCCTTCGCCCGCGTGGCCATCGCGCGGCTGGTACGTGCTCACTCGGAAAACAAGCAGTTGCAGCTGAGCTGGCTCAAGAGCGCTATCCAAGCGTTGGTGAATCTCAAGCCCCTCACGGGGTTGGAGTATCGCTCACGAAAAAGCCGCGGCGCGGCGTGAGGAGAGAGTGGCCCCCGGCCGAGCGCATGTGGCTGTCTTCGCAGGTTGTGCAGGACGCTCTATGGCGACAGTCGTCTCAAAGCTGCGCTCTTTACGGCGAGGGATTTGGGCAAGAGCCGCTGAACCCCCAGCGCGGCTTGGACGTGCTCTGCCAGTGGGCGACGTCGACGTCGCCCAGCAGTACGCCACCCACAAATGAGCTGGATCGAGTGTTAGGGCCAAGAGCCTCGGCCGGCCAACAGCAACTCAAGGGCATCATAGAGCAGCTTGTCAGCGCTAGTGATAGCCCCCTGGATGCCTGGAGCTCTAGGCAAAAGCAGCTGCCGCGGACCCTGGTGGCGCCGTTAGTAGCATTGTGGGCGGGTGTTTTTGCGTGTTTCTGGGTGGACACGCCGAGCCCGCCATCATCACTCACTCCCCGCGTACGAGTACCTTCGCCTCCTTCCCCCTTCGTGCTCTTATCCCCGTTGGGCTCTCCGCCCAGGTCGCCCCCGCTGTCTCTGCTTGACCGGGAGGAGAAGGAGGAGGTAGACTCTCTTTTAAGTAAGGATGACGACCTCGACGGAGATGCGCTACTTGGTGGTTTTCCGCCGCGATCTCCTTGGTCTAGTGACCCCGTAACTGGCGTACAGGACTTCTTCAGTCCCTTTTCAGACTTTCCTCCTCTACTTCTCTAGAAGCAGAGCCGCCCGCGGATTTTAAATCCGCGGGTGCTCCCGCCTCGAAAAAAGCCAAAACCAAGCGCAGCGAGCTGCAGAACAAAGACTCGCTGGCGTCTAGTCAGAGGCAGGAACGGGTCAGCGTCCATGCCAAGCCGTACAAATGTTCCAGCTGCACAAGCAAGTTTTCGCATGCTTCAAGCCTGAAGTCTCACGTGCACGTGACGGCACTGCACAGCGGCGATTGCCTTTACGTATGTAAACAGCCTGGCTGCGGAAAGTCCTTCAGTACTGCGTGGGCACTGGAGCGGCACTTAAAGTCATGCCCCACACTCCGCGGCCCACAGTCGGCGGCCCGCCTCCGCCTTCGCAGCCCGCCACCGTCTGTCCACATTGCCACGCTCAGCTTAAGCACCGGTCCAGCCTGCGAGCGCACCTTAGGATCCACGACAAAGTCAAGCCGTTCCACTGTGAGATTTGCGATCGCCGATTTACACAAAAGGCGACCCTGCTGGATCACATGAACACGAAGCACACCGACCAAAGGTCCTTTGTCTGCCCAGAGAAGGGCTGTCTCAAGGCTTTTGCCTTGAGACGGGCCCTGCGCGAACACAAGCTGTGGAAGCACACGTCACTGTCCCCCGCCCTCCCTAGTACTCTGCCCACCCCGCTCCCTGTCCCTCCTCCCCAGCAGGGGGAGCCCGTGTCACTTGCTCCGCTGCAGATCCCGTCCTCTCCCGCCTGGATTTATCCCTGGCAGCAGAGCCCCCCCGCGCCGGCACCACCATCCTCCGGCTATGGCAATGACTACACTTTCTCTGATGATGATGATGATGACAACCAAGATATTGTGCCGGCAGGCAGCGATCGCCCCTATATGTGTACCGTGCCGGGCTGCAACAGTTCCTTCAGTAATAATTTTAATCTACAGCGGCACTTGAGGTCCCTGTACCACGCGGAACGCGCAGCCGGCAAAAGGCCCGTTGTCTGCCTAAGGCAGGGCTGCTCCAAGGCTTTTGCCTCTTCGCAGGCCCTGCGCAGACACGAACAGAGGATTCACGCGGCACTGCCCCCCCCCCCCCCCCATTAGAAGACCCGTGAAAGAAAATCCTTTTAATAAAAGACTGGCTTGTGCAGACTAGGCTAAACACGGAAGCTGAGTTTCATGACGAGCAAGTGCTGCTTCTTGTGCAGGCCGGCGTGCTGGTGCGTGCAGATCCAGGCGCAGTGCCGCAGGGGCAGGTCTTGCATGACGTACGTGCGCCTGGGCTCGGTGTCGCCCGGGCCCTGACCCTGACCCTGGCCCGTTGTAGCCGAGTAACAACTCCTGGTCTGGGAATCAAAGCTGATGACTAAGTGGTGCTTTTCAAACTGGCGCACAAGCGTTGTTCGCAGGAGAGGCTGCTGTTGGAGCAAAGAGTGCAGCTTGGGAACCCAGGCGCCCCATTTCCTTAGCAGCGGGGTTAGCGCGTGCAGCTGCTCCGTGACCAGCTTCTTGTTGCCAGAGACTTTGCGCTTGCTCCGCGCACTTTCGCAGGCCGCTCGGAGGAGTCTGGGGTATCTGGGTCCCCCAGCAAGGAATTAAAGTCTATGCCGTCGACGCCCCTTGGCTTTACTCTGTCCCCGGCCCTGCCGGCTAAGCCTGACGACGACGGGGTCTTTTTTTCTTCCTCCCCTTCTTCGGCCTCGTCGTCGTCGTCGTCGTCGTCGTGATCCTGATCCTGCCGTTCTCCACTGTCGCTCATGGATAAGTCAGACAGCTCTAAGGATTCTTCGACCGGCACCGAAGCTTGTGACAAGCTTGCGGGCTATGACTTCCCTCACTACCACTCTCGTCGTCTTCGGAGTTTCTGTGCCGGCTGGTGGGCGCTTGGTACGTCGCGCGTACTGGGCGCGGCCCCGTACCTTGGGGCAGCAGGTTACTCAACATGTTCTGAACCCTGGGGCCCAGCACTGTTGACAGCCTTATGTCGCCGTTGTCTGTCCCTTGCTGCGGGCGGCCTGCCGGACGTGGGCGCGGCTCCACAAATCGCCCCCCATCCGCGCCTATCAACAAGCGCTTCTTCTTGTTCTTCAAACCCATCTCCAGGCCAGCAAGGCTAGCCAGATAGTTTGACTCCACCAAGGTAAACGGCTCGACCCCAAAGTAGTGCACCATGGAACCACACTCTCCCGCCGGCCCCAACAAAAACGGCCTCAGCTTGGGGTAGGCGATGCCGAGTCTCAGACGTTGTTCTACCAGAGAAGCCGCGAGTTCTACCCAATCAGCAAAGGGCTCCGTATATACATGCCGCCACAGCTGGCCCGCGGTTTCCCGCTGCTCGGCCTCCTCCTGTTTCTTGCCGTGGTCCATGGCCTAAGCTGGGCCAAATTTGAGAGTTTTGTGCACCCCCCTCCCCTCCCTACACCGTAAGAGGAGAAAGGGGGGGGCGCCCCCCTCCCCTCTCTCCTCCTCCTCCTTCCCCCTCCCCTTCCCCTCCCCCTCTTTCTCTCTTCCTCGCGCTGTCAGTAAACCCCCTCCCTCCCCCCCCCCCCCTGCTTTCCCTCCTCCGCCTCGTTGTCTTAAGGCCGAGGGAATGGCAGACAAGAAGGTGGAAGACGAATTCTGGGAAGGCCCGGAATGGGCGCAGGACAAGCCTCAGGCGGTGTCGGAGAAGTATGTGTACGCGAAGCAGCTGCACGAACTTGCTGAGAAGTACAAAGTAACGACAAAAGGGGGCGAAATAAATTGTACAAATTTTGCGTGTGGTAAATATCTTTTTCCGAACGAGCCCAGCTTTTATTTACGGCTGGTTGAGCTGCTGTTTCTGTGCCAGGGCTCGTCTCAGAGCCTGGCCCTGGCTGAGATTACGCCTCCCAAGTACACGAGGTTTTACCTGGACATTGATCTAGAACTGGCGCTCGGCGACTACAAGGCCTGCCCGCCGGAGATACTAAGCCTGGCGCCAGGCTCCGAAACTCGACTGGACAGGTCCTGCTTTGTAGCCCGGGTGCACGGCTTTGTGAGCGAGTTGGTGGGGGCGGAGCGCGCCAGCGCCCAACCTACTACATGCGTCGGGGGTGTGCAAGCTCAAGAAAGCGTACAAGCCGTCTTTTCGGCTGGTCTACCATGACTTGGTGCTGGAGAAAAGCACCTCGCAGCGCCTAGTTCTGGCAGTGCAGAACAGGTGCGTCGCGTCCTACGGGCGGAGCTTTCTGCTGCAGAACCCCCTGCAGAAGGCGCTGGACCTAGGGGTGTATGACGTCAAAAGGCCCATGCGTCTGCCTTGCTCGGACAAGGCCACGCGCTACACTTGCGTGACCTGCTACGAGCTTGCCAAGACAAGCCAGGTAAAGCGCGGAGTCTGTGCTTTACAGGGAACTGCCGCTCTATCTTTGCTGGCAGACCCTTGCTTCCGCTGGGCAAGCTGGCGGGGGGAGACACGAGGGTGGTCCGGCAGGGCATAAGCTGGCGGCGCTTTATGTTGGGGTGCAGCACGCACCATGGGCTCGAGGGCGCGCCCTTTCAGAACCCGCCCGAGATCCTGGCCGCACTGGTAGCGGATGAGCCTGAGCGAAAAAGGGGGCTGGACTCTGCCCGGGAGCCCGGCGGCTGCTGCGCCAGTCGACGAGTGGGCTCTCTGGGAGATTCTGTATGCCCCGACGGCAGCGGCGCGCCCCGACCGCGTGCGCCGCGCCGGGGGCCCAGCAAGCTCTCTTTCAGTGCGCAGCGCCAGGCCGTCGTCGTCGGCGGCGGGAGCACAGCGGTCCGCTGAAGCCGAGGCGAAGCTGGTGGTTGAGTGGGGACAGGACATTAAGGGAAGACTGCGCTGCGACGAGCGCCTGGCGTCGGAGGCCGCAGCGGGCTCTCGCCCCGCCCACGTCATAGAAAGGCTGGCAGCCCCGTATCTGGGGCGTTGGCACCAACGCTGTCCTCCCTTTGATTTGTCCCGAGCTAGGCGGGGCGAGCGCGCAGAGGGGGGAGCGCTGGCCTGGATCCGCGTCCAGGGCGCGCGAGGTGCTTGTGTGTGCCCGTACATGTCAGCCCGAGTGTCGACCATGGCGAATAGCACCACGGAGCAGGTGCTGCCCACTTATATCCACAAGAGAAATGCTGTGTCAGTAATTCTGGGGTCAGCCTACTTGCACCTGCGCTGTGTGGACGACGACTGCGCGCAGGCTTTTAAAAAATCCAAGATCCTTTTGCCGCTTTGGGCTAGGGATGAAGTCCTGCGTCTGCTAACCCAGACCGTGAAATGCGAGTAAGAAAGACAGCGCAAGAAACTTATTTTTATTTTTTCTGAGGGGGCGGGAGAGAAGCAAACAAAAGTGGGGGGGGGGGGAGAGGGGGGGAGAAGAGAGAGAAAAGAAGGGAGAGGGGAGAGGGAGAGGGAGAGCCCCCCCCCCCCTCCCCCTCCTCTCCTCCTTCTTTCCCAGCCAGGGGGGGGGAAGGGAGAGGTGGGGGGATCCAAACAGAAAATGTCTCTGGCCCCGCTGGTTTGTATCTCTTGTAATAAACCCTTGAGCGGCTTACTTTCGGTGTATCTGGATTGAAGAGGGAAGGTTTTACGACTGCGGAAGCGCAGGACTGTCTGGAGTTGCAACGTGAGTGCTGTCGTAGTGCTGTATTGACGGTTAGCAACAGTGGTGAAGAGTCGGTTTTGCGGCGAGGTTTGCAGAGGCTGTACATTCAAGTAGCAACTGCTCCAGATGGAAATAACGTGGACGCCGCAGAACGCACGCTACGTGGAAGTGGCGCCGGCCCCGGAGGACATGCAGCCGATCCGGCAGGGTGACCTTATCTACACCTGCGGCGAGCTGCGCCCTGAGGAGAGCGGAGATGTGTTACGAGGCTACCGCTGGAACAGCCCGTTCATGGACCAGCAATGGCGCAAGAGAAAGGTGGCCAAGACACTGCTGGGGATCAGCGACGAAGCGTTCACGCCCTCGAGCAGTAGCGACAAGTTGATACGGGTACAAACCGGGGGCTTGGCTTTTTTGCCGCTGCCCAGAGCCTGCCAGCTAAGCCTGTTCTCCTACGGCTCGTTTGTATTGGTGGAGGAGGCCATTGAAGAGCAGCCCTTAGCCGGCCGCCGGGGCCAGCAGGCGGGCGGTGCTTTGGCGGAGCCCTTGCTGAGGCCCTGGTCAAAGCCTGACCTGCTGTTGTGTACCAAGGGGGAGCCCGACCGAGACGCACTAGAGCAGGTGCGCCGGCCGGCACTGGACTGCTTTAGGTTACCGCCCAACGGCGATTTCTACCGGTGCGATGGGAATTTCTTTGAAAGCAAACTAGCTCAAGAAAGAGAGGACAAATACCGGAGCAGAATGCTAGATTATGCGAAAGCGTGGATTTATTGTATTTTGCAACAGCCCGAACTACAGAAAAAACATAATTCGGAGATTGCCGCCATCATGGGTCGGCTGGCGTGCTGGGATTGATCTGCTCCGACGGCGCTACCCGCGGGCTCCGTGTGCCTGGGGGTGGTCAGGGGCCACTTTGAGGACCGCCACGCGTTGGCCGTGGAGCTAACTAGGTCTACCTGGAGCAAGAATCCGGTGCGCCAGATCTGGTAGTCAAGGGTGGGGGGGGGGGAGGAGAAGTTTTCAGTTGAAGTACTCTGTCTCGCACTGCAAGCCCTCGCTGGCCAGTGCGGCCTGATCTAGAAAGGCAGCCTGGTTCTTGATTTTGGTAGTATTTAAGGCCCACTGTCTTCTTTCAATAAAAGTGTCAAGTAACAGAATCACAATACGCACGTGCCGGCGCTGGCCCATCCGCAAGCGCGTTTTTCGGCCTGGAGTAAATCGCTGCCGGACCAGGTCAGCTGAAAGAAGAAAACGTGGTCAGCCGCCGCGAGATTCAAGCCCTTGCCGGCCGCACGAATGCTTAGCACGGCCGCTCGGCAACGGGGCTTCTGCTGGAATCTCTGGATCAGACCGGCGCGCTGGCTCTGGGGGGTGGCGCCGTTGAGCGCCACAAAGTATTTTCCAGGTCTGCTTTCTGCGGCCAGACCAGCTCTCGCAGCCACTGCTGCAGCAAGTCCCAGAAGTCAGTATTATCGCAGAAGAGCAGGCACTTGTGTTGGGCCTTGCGGTCACGCAGCAGGGGCGCGACCTTTTCCGTAAAGTAGCGCTTGGCTATTTGCTGCTTGATGCGTTTGGATTCGTTGTAGCAGCGGCTGAAGGTGACCAAGCGGCACAAGTCGGGCCTCCCAGCCCTTGCGCCGCCGGCTGCGTGTTCGAACTTGCGCCGCTTGGTAGCACGTGGGCTCGCGACGCCAACGCGTGCGTCGCCGCCCGCGCCGCTGTCCCTGGTGGGGGCGACCAGGCCCCCGTATTCGGCCAGCACGTTAGTCGCCTCGCGGGCTACTGCTATGCCCGCGGCGGCCGCCGACGTCGTCGTCATGATGGAGGTAGGGTCAGCCTGCTGCGTGCGGCCCAGGCCACCTGCACCGTCAGCGTGATCTAACTGCTGGGCCAGTTCCGGCAGCTCGGACTTGTCACGCAGCCACAGTTCCGCCAAAAAGTCGGCTTGGGCCGCCGAGGGCTTGAAAATTACCACCCTCCGTTCAAACGTAAACTCCCCGTGCCGCTCCGGGGGAGGCACGGGGCCCCCCCCGGCGCGCGCACGTACCAGACGTCCACAGCCCTGCCCCAGCTCGCCCCCGGTAAAGAGGCACAGACGTTCCAGGGCAGAGCACAGCTCCTGGAGGTTGGAGCTCCCGCTCGCATCAAGCGCATACAAGGGCTTCTTACGCACCCGGTCGTAGCCCCGCCGCACTTCTTTGCCCGCGCAGTAGTGCATCACAAACCGCCGGTAGGTTAAGCCGATCGCACGCAAACCCTCGGGGCACAGCAGGGCCAGCTGCGGCCATAGCTGCACGGTACGATTGGCGGGGGTTCCCGTCAGGCACAGGCAGTAGGGCACCCTGCCCGCGTGGAAGGCCGCCTGTGCCATCAGCGTGGTTTGCGACCTGGGGGTCTGCAGACAGTGACTCTCGTCCAGAATGGCGGTGCCCAGCCGCGCCTCCTGCAGGCGTCCGCTCTTGTACAGGTTCAGGGTCATCTGGTACGACATGACGTAGATCAGCGCTCCCGGCACCGGAAAGCGGTCACGGCCCTCGGCGATCAAACACAGGTGCGTCCCGGCAGCCCCCTCGGGCGCCTGCGGTGCGTCCCTGCTGCTGCCGGTAAACCTCCGGCCGGTGCCGCATACCCAACCAGCGCTCGGCCTCCTGCACCCAATGAAAGCAGTTTGAGCTAGGCGACAGAACCAGAGCTGGCAGGCTTCTCTGCTCGAACCCGCGGGCTCTCTTGAGAAAGGACAACGCGATGGCAGTCTTGCCTACGCCTGGCATTAAGCCCAGCAATGCCCGCCGCCGCTCCAAACAGTAGCGTACGGCTCGCTCTTGCAATTCGTTCAATCGGCGTCCATGCGGGGTGGCCGCCGGAGCTCGCGGTGCCGTCGAACTTAGCTCTGCTTTGTCGGAATCAATGCCTCTTTTTTTTTGCTTTCTTTTTGCATGTTGTAACCTCCTGCCTTGTCCCCCCCCCCCCTCTCTCTCCCCTTCCCGCCCCCCCCCCCCCCCCCCCCTCCCCTCCTTCTTTCTAGGAGTGTGTGTGGGGGGGGGGGTAGGGGTACGCGAGGAGAGAGAGGGGAGGGGGGGGGAGACAAAATAGAAACAAAGAGGAAAAGGGAAAGGGGGTGTGGTTTTCTTTACATTGTTTGAAATTTCGTTTTATTATTTTTCTTTACTCATGGTTCTTGGTCCTGGTCCTGGTCCTGGTCCAGGTCATTCTCAGTGTCGCTACCACTAGATTTGTCCGACTGGACGGGTGCGACAATAACAATTCTGCGCGAACGTATTCTTTCTAGCAGGTTATCAGACGAGGCTTTTCTGTGAGCGGGCGCGCGCGTTTTTCTTGCCGTAACATTCTGCTTCATTGATCCTGCAAATCACGGTCGCTAAACAACAAAGCAGTCGGTTGTGTTGGAGAGAGAGAAGAGCCGCCGATCCTAGGAGTCACTGGTTCCGAAAGGCTCCTGGGCGGCCGATAGGTGGCCCAAGGTTTGTTGTTGCTTAGAGTACCGCTAACGCTTGCGGCATGCGGTTGGTTTCTTTGCTGGGTATCCTCTGGTTTAGCTTGCTGCACTGGCAGCGCGTCGTCGGTCTCCTGTACTATAGCCAGGGCTTGCTCCGGGCTCGGCACGGGCTTGCTCGCGGAGGTCTGTGGGATAGCAGGGCAGGACTTGCGCGCAGGGGGTGGTGCACGCCTGGGAGGAGGCGCACGCACTCGAAGGGCAGAGGAGGCGGGCGCGCGGGGTGGCGCGTGGAATTGTAAGCCGTTAGGAGGAGTAGAAGAAGGAAGAGGAGGAGGGGGAGGAGGAGGAATGGAAGAGAGTAGTATAGGGTGCCACTTGGGCACGGATGTTCAGTGCAGTTTCTCTAGAGAAACCACACTAAGAGCAGTTATTGTGTTTTCTCTCTACCTATTCTCTCTAAGTTCAAAACAACAATTTCATTAAAATCTCTCTTATTATGAATTTCTCTCTGGACTACTTTACACAAAAAGAGAAAAGTTGTCCAAGTAAAAATTCAACTTGGTGGCTTTTTAGCGGTAACGCCTAGGTGTCTGGTGTGGATGTGTTTTAACACAGAGCCGTTATTTAGTTTTTCGTCTACCTGTTGATAACAAATACAGACAGACAAAAGAAAGAAAAAAGGCTCTCTATTGATATTTGAAAGCCGACCGCTAAGCTTGTCGTTTTCAAACATCGTTTAAAAATTAATTATTTTAAAGAAATAATATATTTGTATTATATATAGAGAGAAATGACAACCTTGAAAATTTACAAAATCTTTAATGCTGAAGACCAAACCGACAAGGAATATTACATTGGAAGCACAACTCAAAAAAGATTATCAAGCAGGTTCAGTCATCATAAATTACTCTGCAAGAAAGGAATTAATAGAAATTTATACAATCATATGAACAATAAAGGACTTCAAAATTTTAAGTGTGTTTTAATTCATGAAGAAATAATTGAAAATTACAACATTGATAAACAAAGGGCGGTTGAACAGAAATATATAGATGAATCGAAACCTACATTAAATTTAAATAATGCTATGGGTGCAAATATTACTGATGGAAAAAGAGAACGGCATAAATTTGATGAACGAGAATTTAAAGATGAGAACGAAAGGAAACGAATTGAATATCAAAACAATACCATAAGCAATATCATAAACAATATTATGAAAAAGAAAGTAAGAAAGTTAGAGAGTATCAAAAGCAATACTGGGCAATAAAGAAAAACATTTTAAACTGTAAGCAAAAAGAGAGGTTTGATAAAATAAGAGAGAGTAAAAAATATTATTGTGAGTTATGTAATTTTATAGGTGTATCTCAATCAGCACTTATTACACACAATAACTCCAAAAGACATATTTCAAAAAAAGAAAAAAAATTAATTTCTATTTAAATGATTGAAAATATATAAATATAAAAAATTTCTATTTAATATTTAATTTAGAAAAAAAAATTGACCCACTGATATATTATCAAACATGGAGACACACACGTATAACGACAAGGTCTACAGGTTGGATAGATTAAGGGAAATCAAGTCTGTCAGGGGTCGGGATGTTCTATATATCAAACCGAAGGTAAGGGGGTATAAAATTGATACACCGACCGCCCAAAACTGCTTGAACCAAGTAAGAGGTGCGGTGTATTTTGAGCACCATGCTATACCAATATCACCACCTTTTCCTACGATTGAAGAGAAAAAGGAACTGAAAGAAAATTACAGAGACTTGTTGAGGTATGGTAATTATGATATCATGAGGGACGACAGCAAAGAACACGAACTAGGAATAAATGAAAGCCGATATGCGGTAAGGAGTAACGGCAACTTCCGATCATTTACGATGCGCGATGTAATAAGATGTATTGAGATTGTATTGAACGACTTTGTAATACGACAATCACCCGCAGATAAGGTTAGCCTTGGTATTGAGTTTGTTGATTACTATGGAAAAGTATCAACAGGCTTACACAAAGTTAATCAAATCTCGGTTGAAAAAGTTTTAGAAAGATTGTCAGCAATATTTCAAAGCAACGAAAGTCTTTACATGGACGAGAACGGGATAAACTTTGATAAATTAAAATTTGTGTTGAAATCTGTTAAAATGCCGACGGGTGGGACAAGGCTACAAGTTTTGAACAAATTGGATATCTACAGAAAGAAAGGAGTAATCTGTATTACAAATAGCGATAACTTATGCTTAGCACGAGCAATCGTTGTAGTCAAAGCAAAAATTGAAAAACATCCAAAATTCAAGACAATACTAATGGGAAAAAGAAAGATACAGCAGGAAATGGCAGAGGCTTTACACGATGAAGCAAAGGTCATTAAGGATGTGTGTGGGATACCAGAAATGAATACATTTGCTAATCACATTAAATACAATCTGGTTCTTGTCGAATTCCCTGACAAAATCATTTATAAAACAGAACTACTTGATGCGAACGGCGAACGGCTTACTAACCTTTATATTCTAAAGACTGAAGGACATTACGATGCCATAACTAACATGAAGTCTATGATAGGAAAACAAGAATTTCTGTGAGTTATGAAGAGGGTATATGGAAAGACATGCCTGTGAAGCCAAATGTAGTATTTGTGAAACCAAGGGCTGTAAGGGAATAAAAGACAAGAGCCAGTGGAAAGAATGTGAAAAGTGTAATAGAAAGTTTCCTAACACTGAAAATGCTTTAATAACCATAGGACGACAAACTGCTATGTAAAAGCGAAATGTAAATCGTGCGGTCTTAATTACAGGAAGAAAGATGAACACAAATGCGGATATGCGAAATGCAGAAATTGTAAGGAACTGAAACCGCTTGAACACCAATGTGAAATAGTCCAAAAAGAAATCTTACCGCCGTCAGAGCAATACATATTCTTTGACTTTGAAGCGACACAGGACACAGGCGAGCACCTTGTTAATCATGCTGAAAGCCAGTATTACGATGCTAAGGAACCGCCTATTATACATAAGAACATTCAAGATTTCTGTAATTGGGCTTTTGACACTAAGCACAGCGGATTTACATTTATCGCGCACAATGCCCGCGGTTATGATTGTCAGTTTATTCTTAAGTGGTTGGTTGATACTGGACAAACTCCATTTGTAATCTATGAAGGTGGTAAGATTATGATGATGACACTTAAACAGTATCGCTTTATAGACAGCCTAAGTTTTCTTACGATGCCATTGTCAGACTTTCCAAAGACATTCGGGCTCACGGAACTTAAGAAAGGTTTCTTCCCGCACTTCTTCAATACGGCGAAAAATAAAAACTATGTTGGTGTAATGCCTCATAAGAAACTTACGGATACGACACGATGCGTGGAGATAAACGAAAGGAATTTCTTGAATGGTATGATGAACAAGTGAAAGCACGTACAGGTTTGATATGACGAAGGAAATCGCTGAGTATTGTCATTCAGATGTTGATATACTGAGAAAGGGTTGTATAGATTTTAGAAATCAGTTTCTAGAGTTTGGTATTGACCCTTTTCAATATACAACTATTGCGAGTTGTGTTATGGCGTTGTATCGTGCTAAGTTTATGCCGGAAAATTCAATTGCGATATTGAAAGCGGAAAAAAAAAACAGGATGACTTCTAGGGCTTGTGTAGAATGGCTAGCATACAGAAGCAGGTTAGACAAAACCGATATTAAACACGCATTCAACGGAGGTGAAAAAATGTTTCAACTCGGGCAATCTCGTGTGTATGTAGATGGATGGGATGAGAAAAACAAAACCGCTTATGAGTTTTACGGGTGTCATTGGCACGGATGTGATAAGTGTTGGAATAGTAATGCTCTGAATGTGAAGAAGAATAAGACAATGGGCGAACTATACAAGGAAACAATGAGAAGAGAAAAACAACTTGACGAACCAGCGAAAGTAATAAGTATGTATCTGGGAGTGTGAATGGAGCCTGATGAAAACCAATGAAAGACTGGCCGAGGATACAAACGAACGAATTACTGAACAAGAAGGACTAAACCCACGAGAGGCAACGTTTGGAGGTAGAGTGAATGCTCTGAAATTATATTGGAAATCACGACAGGATAACGAGTATGCAAAATATATTGGCATATGCTCACTTTATCCGACCGTGATGTATTACGACCTTTATCCAAGCGGACACCATATCATAATACGACCAAGCAACGAGGAGGAAAGAAATGAGATGAAAAATAAAATTATAAACAGAGAATATTTCGGTGTGGCTAAGGTTAAGATGCTACCGCCGAGAGGATTACTACACCCTGTCTTACCGAAGGCGGACAGAGGTAAGATGATATATTACTTAGGTGCGGAATGACCGAGCAACACAGCGAATGTAAGCACACAGATAAAGAACGAGCAATAACAGGCACATAGGCAACTCCAGAAATTTACAAGGCCTTAGACAAAGGGTATAATTTAATAAAAATATATGAAGTATGGAACTGGAAAGAACAAAGCAGTAGTTTATTCAAAGAATATATAAAGACATTCTTGAAAGTAAAACAAGAGTCCAGCGGATATCCCGCGGGATGTAATACGGAAGCAGAAAAGCAAAATTACATAAACAGCATGGAAATCAAAATGGGAGTTAAGATGGATGAAAGCAAAATATTCAAAAACGAAGGACGGAGAGCAGTGGCTAAGTTGTGTTTGAACTCTTTATGGGGCAAGTTTGGACAAAAACAAAATAAAACACAGAACAAAATGATAAAGGATAAAGAAACATTATACAAACTATTGAACGATAAATCAGTGGATAATATAAATATTAACATAATTAACGACCAAATTGTAGAAGCCAGTTATGACTTAAAACAGGATGCGGTGAGCGACCCGATTAAAACAAATATTGTAGTTGCTTTATTTACTACATGCCACGCGAGAATGAGACTTTACAATATGATGGATATATTAGGTAATAGGATATTGTATCATGACACAGACAGCGTAATTTATACGACTAACAAAGAAATTAATCAGGTAGATGTAGAGACAGGCGATTTACTGGGAGATTAGACTGATGAATTAAAAGGAGCGAAAATAAAAACCTTTGTTGGAGGTGGTCCGAAGTGTTATGGATGCTTATTAGATAATGCTAAAGCAAGTATGAAAGTAAAAGGATTTAGTATGAACTATGAAACGAAAAAAGCATTGAATTTACCGAATATGTTAAGTGTAATAAGTTGTGGGCTAGGTATTACGAACACTGAATTATTTGAGAATGGTAAAAATGAACTGGCTGAATTGTTGGAGACTGATGAAGAATTACGGATTGCTAAGCGAATTGAGAAATCTGGAAAAGTAGTCATAATAGAAAACAACAAGATAACACGAGACAAACAAAGGAAAAAAATAACAAGCGAATACTTAGAAAAGATATTTAGTTTTACATATACGAAAAGACAAGTTATCGGAATTGTAGAGAATACGATTGAAACTAGACCTTTTGGATATTAAAAAAATAAAATATTAAATAATTAATTTTTTTCCATAAATTTTTTTTACCAATCTATATAGACCAATGACCACCCTCACTAAACTATTTGAAAAATTTGGACGACTTTCAATTGAGAAGAATAAGGAATTCTTTTCAGTAAGAGATGTCCAACAGATGATTGATGAAGAAATTAAGGCAATTGAAAAAAGTAGAGAAGGAAAGCCAACCGATATTTTTCCGTTTGGTAAATACAAAGGAAAAAGAATTCAAGATGTTGCTACCATTGACAAACCATATCTTGAATGGGTTATGAAACAGCCGTGGTTTGATAAATTTACAGACATTAAAAGTGAAGTAAAAAAATATTTACAATAAAAATTAATATTTACTTTATATATAAGATGACTGACCTGAACACCAAACAAGACTACTTAAACGAAATTGACAAATGGAACCTTGACAACGAAATTAAGAAACCCACGATTAAATGGACTAAGCCTGACATTGTATCTTTCTATGAACAATATAAACCCCGCGACGACAATGTGAAAGTAGTTATTCGTTTGGAGGCTACACTAGCAAAAATTATAATGGAGGAACCAAGCACACCTTTTAAGGCAACTGATTTAAAAGAGACTGGAATTACCGAAATAAAAGTGAATGTGAGCGAGGCCACTTGTGTAGGTGAAGAAATAGAAGTAAAGAAAGCACCTTGTAAAGAGTGTAAGAAAAAAAATGAGTTATCAGTTTCAATTGACGATGATAAATTCTGCGATGTGGCATGTGTACTTTCATTTCTAGAAAAAAATGAAGAAATGAATGAAGTTAGAAAAAATAATTTTATCAAGTACTTTAAAAAGTGATATTTGAAAGACAAACACAAACACCTTCGGTGTGTTGTGATGTGGTTTCACCACTCACATCGTCTTCAATTTATTTTTTTTCGCTTTCATGGGTCTTCTCACCAAGTAAAAGCATACTGAATACTTATAGTCTGATTTGTAGTAGCCTGTGCTGTTATAGTTAGCCTTTCGCTTGGCAACATATCATCTAAATCATAATCATTAAAATCTATGCTTTGAGCATCATTCGTATTAACAAATACAACGGCAATAGTATTTCCACCAGCAATAGTTGCGGTAGTATCAAATGAAACCAGACTTGTATTAGTATTGTTTTCAGCATAGACAGCACCAGTAAGGGTAGCATTTTTTTTATTACTTTAATGATTACACCAGATTTACCATCTGTATTTAAGACATTTAGCCGTCTAGGATACACTATACTATAATTAGCAATAGTGTTTCCAATAATATTAGTATTATTTCTCATCGTAAAAGCATGAGTTGCTACATTCGTCGTATTTGCCGTTCTTTCATAAATAAATGGAATACCTCTTATGATTTCAGTTCCTTCAATGAAGCACCCAACACTGGCAATTCTAAGGTTTTGGATTTGTGGATTAGCACCAACGGATAACGAAGCCAAGAATGGTAAAGTAGTATTATTAAGAGATGTAGCAGTTTTGCTGTTAGCATATCGTATAGCATGGACTAGTTGAAATAGCCCCGTGTTTGGATTTTCAATATAAAATGATATCTGACCAAAACCTAAGTATTGATATTCAATCTGAAATACATTACCCTTACTGAAATCAATGGCTGGTAAGTAATCTGTTCCATCTGCTTTATCTACATGCCATTGACTTTGTTTAACCTCGGTAATGACAGTGGAGTTGTTTAATTGGTATATTTTCATTACACCATTTTCTCTTGAGAAGAAAAATCCGTCCGTTAAGAAGGAATCACCAATACCTACCATAAGATGAATATCCGCCTGCGTCATTTGTATTCCACAAAGCAGTAAATCTGACACATACACCCATACCAGCACGATATTTAATTTTCTTTTTTGTTTCAATGAATAATCTTGAACCTGCAACAGCCTGTGTTGTCAGATATGCCATAGCACTCTTTTGCTCTAATGTAGCATTAGTAGTGCTTGTGTTCCACTTAGAGGTATTTACATTATACATAAATGTTTCTTGTATACTCGGTGTGTATTGTGATGTTGCTAATTCGCCAAACGCTGTTTTTTCAACATTAGTCTCAAGAAACCCATTATGCCCGACCCTGACGTTTATAAATTCTCCGTCGGGATTTTGTGCGACCAAATTTCTCTGGTGGGACATTGTAGGTCTATATTATCAAAAAAATAAATTAACTATCAAAATTAATAATTACCCCCTAACTAATTGTAATCATATTCGCCTTAACCTGAGCCTCCCGCTGAGTGATTGCCACAGTGTAATGGTTGTAGGCAGCAGCCACGGTGTTCGCAATAAACTCCCATCGTCGCTCAGTATCAAGACTTAAACCACTGATTTCATTTTGATCCTTGCTCCATAGTGGGCGGGTATTATCCCAAGTATCCACCCAGAACCAGTTGTATTTATACACATCGTTATTCAACAAGGCCGAACCCTCAACCTTTGGCTTCAAATACATGTAGTCTTCTTCGCTCGCAGTGTCAATGTTGAATTCTTGCTGGCGGGAACCATCCAGAGTAGTGTAAAAATTGACAACCTTAGCAGCGGCACGATTATCGTTGTCATAAGCTGTGTTGTTCCTTTCTTCAGTGTTAAAAACAGAGTGATAAATCTTCTTCAAACGGCGACCGTGGCCTCTGTCAAATCGCATAATAATAATATTTTGGCTTGTGCTTGCTTGTGTGGTATTCTTGTAAACATAGGGATAATCAATATTGAAACTCATACCTTCGGGGCTAGCAATCTTCTGTTGAATTGATTGAATAACATCGGGGTTCGTTTCAACCGCAAGAAACAAGGCAAGATTGGTGACATCAGCAGATACCGCCATAGGCATGGTAGCATTTAGTGCAGCAAGATAAGCAGTGCTAATACAAGTAGCCGCACCATTCGTCACCGTATAACCGGTTCTGTCAGTAGCACCCCACACAATCCGCATAGTCAAAATTTCTGGAAACATAATAGTCTTATCAAGTGCAAAAATAGTGTTAATAATCATACCCAAAGGAATTTTAACATTAATGGCCAAAGCGGCATTCGCTCCACTTCCCACAAGATACTTCGCCTCGTTGTAATTAACATTTACGGCGGATAGTGCTCCAACTCCAGTCGTTAGAGCAGCATCATCATGACGACGAGCAGAAATCACTGGCTCACGCAATAGACCCTGAGTAGAGGCGGCAACATTGTTACCAGCATCGGTAGCCGCACGAAAGGGAGTTCTAGTTCCTTCAACAGCACTGATATTAATCAAGCCGTTAGCATTACACTTTTGGAGCATACAGCCATAGCCACTAGCATCACCGTGGTTAGGAAGGTCTAGGAAATCCTTCAAACTCATTTCTGGTTTCCACAGCATCTTAGTTACCATTCTGAGATGGTTAAGGTCGCACAGATAAACACCGCTACGGGTCTGAAGTTGTATCTGGCTAATTTGTGAAAGGCAGTCCATAAAATTCTAGAATACACATCGGCACCAGCTTCTCTCATAGTATAAGTAAAACTCAAATAAGACCGAGCGAGATTAAAAGGTCGGCTAATAATGTCAAAACTTCGTTCTTGTCCGCCAGCAGTGGTGACTTCAAATGTTCCAGAACCCTCACGAGGGGCGAGCTTATTCAAACGATAAGAAGCACTGATGTAGTCAGTCTTACTGAAGTCTAATTCTCCGCCGTGTTGAGTTGGCATTTTGTTTTTAGGTTTTTTTTGGCAGTTGTGAAAATTAACTAATTCACTGGAATATATTTATAGAAAAAATAAATAATTCTAAAATTAAAATTAATTACCTAGATTTTAATAAATTAAAAAATGATGTAAATAAATTAAAATAATTAGTCTCTCTGTAAATCAACAAAGTCATTACAATACCTAACCCATTAAGATTAATCGCTTGGTCGTTTTCGTCTGTAAGATAAAACCGATACACATTATTTGAACTGGTTGATAATTTCTTACCATACTCAGGCCCACTTCCGTCGTATATAACGGCTCCAAATGGAATTTCGTTGGCCGTGTATATTTCTTGTAGCACATGATTATCTCCTTCGCCAACTAAGTCCGAATGAAGGTATACAGTCTTTTCGCCAGTTAAAATAATCACATTCGGCGATTTAATAAAATCATTAGCGAAGAAATATGTTGAATTTCTATCAAAACACATTACCTCGTGAATACGGGTATCACCATCAAATATAAACCGCGGTTGAATACCTCCGTTATTTGAAACACAGAATGTTAATTTACCATCCTCAGCTTCTGTGTTTGTGTTGTTGCTTGAGACAACATAAGTATAGTCATTCGGACTTTCTGTCGTCAGTACCTCGGCCAGTTTATTTTTAAAATTGTTCATTGTGTAGTTTCCCTCAGGTATCGTAATTAAAGCCTCATACCCGTCTTCGGATTATGTAAAAGTATTATATGGTGAAGCCACCGAATAATACGACTTCGGTACATAGATATGAAGAATTTTACAATGTGTGGGATTGTCTAGCGATTTAAGTTTAATTCGTGTGTAAAGTCGCTATCTGTGCCAGTTATTCTGTTGCTGCTATTTATGTAATAGATACCACTCACGACCTCCCTTATACTCCATGATATTTAGAATTGCGCTTCGTGCTCCGCACTCTCGCTTATTCTAAACATCGTTTTTTCTTTTTCAAAAAAATTAATGCTTATTGTAATCCTTAAAAGTGCGTAGCCCCCGATGTTTGTTGAAGACGTAGTCTGAAACAAATATCAAATAAAGGTATCAAATTTACCATACCCATTCTGTGCTTTTAATGTTTCAGCTTCTTCTTCTTTAAGGTCTGTATAACCGCTAGCAAACTTAAATCGGTTGCCTTTCGCCCGCTCCATTAAAAACCTCATACTATGCCATCCGCATGTGTCGCTTGTATCAGATTGTTGTTTTACTTGATTAACCTTCATTAATAGATATGTGCTTGGGTGGCTTTTGTCTATTAGTTGCTTCATTTGTTGTTGACAGTCTTCCGTCGGTACATAAAGTGCTAAGGGGTCATACACTTCAACACTCCTGTCTTTATCTAGACTTACAAAAACACTAATCCAATGAGACCCCGCTTGTTTGTGATTGTCCAAATTCATAATAAATCCGTATCGTTTTCTGCTTCCGGGCTTCAACTTGTAGATTTCATCACTGGCTATTGCTCCGAGATACCATCCATATTTTTTCATTATGTTGTCTATTTCATTAGTCATTAAACCGCGACCCTCTCCTTCCTGCATGGATTGCTCTTGCTGTTGCTCGTCTGTCTGTGGTTGCTCTGGCTCTGGTTGCTGTGGCTCCTCTGGTGGTGTTTGGTCTGGCGGTGTAGTCGTATCTGTTGCCGGCTCTGGTGGCGGGGGTATGGTAGTTGGTGGCATCCCTTCATCAACATTTAAATCCGCTGAAACTTGTTTATCTACATTTGGGTCTATAGTCATTTTGTTCGTTAGAGTATTTACAAAATCATGTTTGTTCATTGTGTGTTTCCAATCTTTGCGGGCTAATTTTTTTTAAATTATTTTTATTGAAAATACCTTATCAATTAATTCTTCTAATGTCTTCGCTCCATTCCCTTTTTGTTCATTAATACCCATATACTCTTCATATCTAGCATAATCCGCTACTTTTCTTTTTACGTTTTCCTTTTCATTTCCAACATCAATATTAAACCTTTTAATCATGTTAATTATCCACTTTGAAGTGTCTTTGTAATTTAATTTTTTATGTCCATCACTATCTAGTCTCTTTTTTAAAGCCTGTGTTAACTCTTTTATAGTAATGTTTGGGTGATAAGTTTTTGAAAATGCAGAGATTAAAAATTGATTAATTTGTAAATTTTCAAAATGCTTACCCTTTTCTTCTGCTTTCTTTTCTTCCTTTTCAAGTTTTTCTTTATATTCTTCTGCTAACTTTTCCTGTTCCTCTAAAGATGTCGCTGTGGCTATAGCCGTCTGAATATCTTGGCTGGCTTTTTGTAAGTCTTTACGACTCATCTTTTTTATGAACTTATCTGTATATCCTGCTAATTTCAGTGTTTCAATATCTTTCTGCTTTTGCTTTTTTTCTTCCTCATATTGCTCTTTCGTTTTCAATGGTGCTTCATCTCCTAAATTAGGTAATGGCAGTGCTTGTGGTGGTGCTCCTAATGGCGGTGCTTGTGGCTGTCCCTGCTGCGGTGGCATAATATATTGATATTGTGGTGGCGGTGGTAATGCTTGTATCCTATTTGTTCTGTCTTCTTCATATTTTACATCTTCTATGACTTTTTGTTCTTGTCGTTCATTAATATCCGCTAGTTCTCTTTTATGTTCCCTATCCATTATATCTTGTCTTTCCTTAGCATCTGCTACGTCTTTTCGTTCTAGCCTTTTCTTTTCTTCTATCACATCTTCCCTCTTCTTCTTTTCCTTTTCTTCCTCGTCATGTATTAACTCATATTTCTTCTGTAAGTTGCTTTGTATCTGGTTTCTGTTGTCGTGTTCAAGACGATTGAAATCAGATTTGATTATTTTTTCCCTTGGTTTGCGGCCCTGCCTTTGTGGCCTCGGCTTACCAATATATTTCAAAAACAACTTAACGATTTGAAGTGTGCTCATATCATTTGTTTTCTTACCAAAATTAAGATAATATTTTTTACCCTTTGGATAATATAAGGTCTCCCGCTCTTATTCCTATACACTCGCGGGGGTCTTACCTTAGCCTTTTTCTTATTAGTCTTTTTAGCGACCATTGTATAGATAGTTTAGAATTGCGCTTCGTGCTTTCGCACTCTCACTTATTCTAAACCATCGTTTTTTTATTTGGGAAAAAATTAATCTGTTTTCGATGGTTATCAACAAACGGGAGTTGCGTTAGCAACGAGAGTGTAGTTGATAACTATCAGCGAAACTTTACAGCACCTCCTCGTTGCTTTACCATATCCGAGTTTTGATGCTGTAGCACTAACACTACCTGCGTAAGGCACCCCAATGCTACTCAATGCCCCAGCAGTTCTAGAGATTACCTTATTATCGCGAAGGAATTTATTAACAGCCAAGGCCGTTTTTCCGACCTTAGCCCAGTTAATCTTTCCTCCCTTTTGCCCACATCCCTTCTTCTTGGTTTTCTTTTTTCCTCCCTTCTGTGGCATTGATGGATTGTATCCGATGTTATATCCTGATGGTTGTGAAATTGTCACTGGTGATACTGGCATATATTAGAAAGATTTTAAAAATCTTTTCAGCAAAAATAAAAAATAATTATTGATATTTTAGAATTGCGTTTCGTGCTGTCGCACTCTCACTTATTCTAAAACATCGTTTTTCGATGTTTATCAACAAACGAGAATGAGTGAAACGAATGAGAGTGTAGTTGATAAATATCATCATTTCATGCGATAGGCAAAATTCTTCCGTAATTCATCATCAACACTTGAGACACAAAGAAAATTAAATCTCTCCTTTGTAGCCTCGTGATACTTTTGAAGAAAATAATCAAAATCAAAAGATAAGTCTAAGTGTTTATACACGAGCTCCATTTTATCCTGAGACTGGCCTGGAAAGATTAACAAATTATCTAACTGCTCAATGGCTTCTGGCCGTAGGTCATTCAAATACTGACTAGACATAATCACCTTACTTTTATAGTGTCTGTTCTTTTTTAACAAATCGCTTACTGACTTGTCTCTTAATCCATTTCCTAAATCGTCCAAAACAAAAACAACCTCTGGTGAAATATACTTACTTGGTCTCTCTTTCTTCTCACCTCCTTCTTCTTTTTTCTTTTCCTTTCCAAAGTATAAAAATTGTGGTTTCTCTATTTCCTCTTCATCTTTGATTTCTCCTTCGTGTTGCTCGTCCTGTCTGTTCAGTTTGTCAAGTTCATAGTCTATCACATTTACACCATCTGATTTAAGAAGGGTATATATAGCCATTGGGTTTCCCCTGCTCTTAAAGTGCTTAACCATTGCTTTATAAATGTAGTCCTTGTGAATTGTTGAAGCAATAATGACAATACGGGTTTTTTCTGTCTGTAGTCCGTTTCAGTATTTCAAAGAGTGCTGTCGTTTTCCCGCTCTTCTTACGGGCGAGTAGAAATATATTGGCATACGGCTCGTTGAATAATTTATAACCCTTGGCTTTTTTGTTTCCATCCCCCTCTTGTTTTACAGGCTTCACCTTGACATTGTCAATCTTCAGCAGCTTATATTATTATCCTAAGAATTCCAAACACACAACAATTCTTCCCGCTAAATTTCCTGTATCAATATTTCCGCTGTCAGTTTCAAGGACTTTAAATGTATATTGTCCGTCTGTCCATCCGACGACACCTAAATTATAACTAAGGTTTGAAATGTTTGCTATATTACTATCTGCAAATGTGCCAATAATTCCAATTCTGCCCATATAAAGAATTCTGGTTTTGGTTTCCGTCTGGTCGTTCGTATAATGAATAAACTTAACATTCATTTTGGTCGGTGTGAATGACATTTGAATATTTTTATTAAATGTTTTGCTTCCAACGAAATCATTGCTCAGAAAAATAATCTTTTGGTATTTATAGTCAGCCATGATTATATTACTGATGATAAACTTTTTAAAAACAAAAATATTTTCGCGAACTGCCTGCGACTTTTACTCGCCGGTAAGCGAAAAAAAGAATGAGAGTTGTGCTTATTATATAAAGCAAGGAATAGAAACTAAATTTAAATGTGTGTATAAGCCTATGAGTGATTGGTGTGTTAGTTTTGATGAAGCCCTGCCTTTAATGTGTGCGGGTGATAATAGATGGTATATGACACATACCTATGAATGCTCGTCTTTTTGAAAAAAGGACACAAAAACTGGGGTTCATTTCTTACTTGAAGAAGGTGATGGAAGGCATATGCCGATGAGTAAAGTCAAAATTCCGACATAAGTGTTAGCAACCTCACAAGGTAAGTTCTTTTCAGATAGCCTTACGATACAAAGAGTTATAATGGCAACGATGATACCCATTTGAAATAAGTATTTAATAAGTCGGCTGTCGGTCGGTCTGTTTTTTATACAACAACAATTCCAGTTATCTTCCAATTCGTGCTCTACTTTTTTTTCCTCAGTCTTTAGTGCTACTTCAAGAACACGAGACTTTAATTCGGGAGTTAGTTCGCCATCCATATCCATAATAGGTGGAGGTCTGTGAAGTCTAGTTGTATTAGACATGATATTTTATAATTGCGATTCGTGCTGTCGCACTCTCTCTTATTCTAAAACATCGTTTTTTTATTTAAAAAATATTATTCTTTTACGATGTTTATCAGCAAACGGGAGTTGCGGTAGCAACGAGAGTGTAGTTGATAAATATCAAGGGAAAACGACTGCTCGTATTTCTGCTAATTGGTTTGCTTGGTCTTGTATTATATTAAGTAAAGTTTTATTTTCTTTTTCTAAATTAACTACCTTTTCTGATAATTGTTGAACCGCTTTAATTAACGGGGCGATAAACTCGGAATAACCTATACCATAACCGACATCACCACTATCAACACATTTAACATCTTCTGGATTAACACTCACACCTTTCAATTCGCATTCTTTTCTTTGCTTTGGACACGGAACCATAATTGTTTCTTTTATAAAACCGCCAAAATCTAGCATATTCATTTCTGTTAATACGATTTCTAATTCCTGTGCTATTAAACCCGTTCTTTGTTTCTTGTTGTCATCAATCATACGATAGCAAACTGGATTTAACTTATTAATAAAATCTAAGCCTAAGCATTCCTTTATATCTTCTTTTTTTCTCCTGTCTGAATATTGAATTGGATTAGACAATACCCATAATTATCCATCACTTGCTTTCAAAGACATTAAAGCAGTATTTGCACTATTCTCCCATATGAACCCACTCGTTGAAGAATTATTCACTCTAAATCTAATAGCATAAGAAGTTAATCCTCCGCCTACTCCTCCTGCTGGTGCTGTTCCTCCACTTAATGATTTATTTGCTCCAGACTGAGACATATAAATCCCCCATGCTGAATCAGCAGTATCCCAAATAAATATTCCTCTCGCATTCGTCCCGTCTGTTTGTCCTTGAATTCCTATTTTCGCTCCATTAGTAGTTGTGGTCGTTAGCAACCCAGAGTATGTAATCCCCGCATTCGCCGTTATTAAACCTTTCGTCCATAAAGTCCCGTTTGCCCCATTCAATGACATTAACAATTGCTCATTAGAATTTTCCCACACAAAACCATCCGCCGAAGCAAAACCAGACCTAAATCTTATAGCAAAGCCTGAAATATCGTTGCCTGCAACCGCAGACCCTCCAGATAGACTTTTACCTGCCCCTGGCTGAGCCATATAAATACCCCATCCTGCGTTATCTGTATCCTACAGAAATATACCCTGTCCATTTCCTCCATCTACTTTATTTTGAATAGATAACTTGCAACCGCCATCTGCTGTTAATAATCCGCTCGCCGCTAATGTAGTTGTAGTCATGCCAGCAGTTAAAGTGATTGATGTTCCCATTATTGTTCCAGCACTTGTTATGTTGTTTGAGTTCATATCCAAAGCACCATAAAACCGCATACCGCCAGCATTGTTAAAACGGACAATGTCAGACGAAGCACTTTTGTTATCCAAAAGTTTTGAAATATAAAGACCTGCTCCTTTTGCATCAAATGCTACATTCGTGAATACATAACCTCGTTGGTTCGCGGTTCCACTTGTAGCGGTATTTAGAGTAAATAAGAAATATTGATAATCACCTGATGTCTGTGAAAAGAATATATCTCCTCCATTTTGGTTTAATATCCTCGCCCCATTATATGTTATATTTCAACCATTAATGATAACTTGATTATTAAAATCAGCCGTTTGTGTTCAAGTTAGATATCTTATCACAGTGCTCGCCCCATTAAATGTTTTACTTCCTGTTATGGTTTGGTCTCCTGTTAGTTTCACACAATTGTCACCGAGATATTGTCCATTTACCGCGTCATTTGCATTTTGTGGTGCTCCTAGATTAACAATCCGACTGCTATTACAATCTAAGCCAGTAGCATTAAACCACGAAACAATCGTCCCGTCAATAATAAAACTTATTTTTTTCGCAGAAATTTCAAAGTTGTAATATGTTGCAGTTTTCATATCCAAACTAGCAATTGACCCGATATTACTGGTAGAATTGAAAACAATGAATGTTCCCTTTGTTGTTGAATTTATTGATTTTCCAGTAATTTCAACACCACTGCTATATGTCTTAATTCCTGCTATGGTTTGGTTTCCTGTTAGTTTCACATTTTGCCCGTCTTTGGTATCAACATAACTTTTATTTGCTCCATCTGTTGAAGCGGAAGGGTCGGCTAAGTTTGTTATTTTGTTGTTATTCAAACTTAATGTTGTTCCAGTTGCAGTTATAATTAAAGTATTACCTGAATATAACTCTACATACGAACCAGTTATTTGTATCGGATACCAAGTCGCTGTTGCTTTTTTTGTGCTGCAATCATTCCTATTTTTGTATCAAAGGCTATGCCAATGCCGTCAAAAGTAGTAGGATTGGACGAACCACTTACTTCTAAAGTTGATGTAAATTTTTTAATCCCTGCTATGGTTTGGTCTCCTCTTAGTTTGACCACCGAAGTATCAAGAACGGAAACATCCACACCATCAACAAGATTTACATTTGTTATGCTTTGGCTTTTCATATCAATCCCCGCACTAGTATTTTTTATACTGCTAAATGTTTTAATTCCTCCTATGGTTTGGTCTCCTGTTAGTTTGACCACCGAACCATCAACTGCGAGATTAGCGATATTAATTCCATTATATGTAGAAGCCCCTGAAATAGCAAAACCACCCATATTTAGTCCTCCCGTCATACTGGCTGTGCCGTCTAATCTAAGAAAGGGTGAAGTCGTATTTCTCCATTGCCCTGTGCTATAAATAAGCAGTTGGTTATCTGCTGGGAAGCCTGATATTGTCACATCGCTGTGGCTATCTATGCTTCCACTCGCTGACACTTTATCATTATTATCTTGGTGCTCAAATATCCATTCATCAACATCTTTTGTATTTAGCAAATTTACTCCTGTTATATTCTTCCTTCCCATACTAATATTGCCGAATTCATCAACATTTATCGGAAATGTTTTATTTACCCAGTTTATTGAATTATATGTTAGATAACTATTAGTGGCTATTGGTGCGGTTATAACCACATCTGAAAGTGTATCAATTGAACCAAGGGCTGTATTCTTCCATTTGCCTTCTACATCGTTGCAAGTTAAGTATTGACCGCTCGCTTGTGCAAATATGTTTGTGTCTATCAAATTATATAAACTGGTTTGGTGCGGATTGGAAGTATTGCTTCTGTGTTGAGTTGAGGCTTTGACTTCGTCGTTTTCCCTCACTCGTTGCTCTGTATAGTATAAATTTTTTCCTTCTTTGATGTCTGTCGTTGATTTTAAAGCGAGACGTGTGTCAAATCGGTCGTCAGTGTAATAAAGATTTACGGGGTCAGCATCTTCTGGCACTCTGTCTGTATTCAGACCGACTATGTTTGTGTTGGTAAGGTCAAGGTTAAGTATGTTTAGACTATCAACAGCCAACTCATTAAGGCCAAGTAATGATTTATATTGCGACATTATATTATTTATTTATTTATTTATTTATTTATTTAAAAAATACTAAAATTTAATAATCTTAGTATAAATGCCGTCTCCCGAAGCAAGTCGTAAGAATTGGGGTAAGGCTGTGGAAAGTATTAAGAGCAAAAAGCAACATAAGGTCGAAATAGCGAAAGAGAAATTAGCAAAGTGTAGAAATGCTTATGTAGGCGATGATGAAGAGATGGAGGAAAAGATAAATCGCATTGCAGAAATGGGTGTTGCTAATGATATCATTAATGGAAAAGACCAAGATGATACACCAGAAGAAAGCAGTGAGAGCGATGAAGAATGTGATTTCACAGATATCATTGCAGAAAAGGTGGCTAAGATGAAAATAAGGAGAAAGAAAGCGGAAGCAAAGACATCAAAGACAAAAGCCACTAAAAAAGAAGAGAAGCCTAAACAAGAAGAAATAGAAGATAGCGAAAGTGAAAGTGAAGAAAGTGAAGAGGAAATACAAGTGAAGAAAAGTAAGGGTAAAAAGTCAAGCAGTGTAAGTGTAAAAGTGTATAATCAATCTTCTGGTAGTGCTAAGAAAGAAAAAAGTGATGTTGAAAAATGTTTCTTAAAATTCTAAGATATTACCAAAGATAATGATAAGAATAATAATTTGCATACTCAGGATTATTATAAGTTAATTCTCCTTTTGAATTTTTTATAGCCTTTGCTCTCATTCTGTATTTTTTTCTTCTTTCTTTATCCAGATGGTTAAAATGTGAATATAACCCTATGCGGTCTTTATAATGTTCATATCTGGTATCACCGAAATTAATAACCTTACCTTTTGGACTAATGACTTTATATTTTTTATTTTTAACATCTGATTTTGAAAATCTCATTGATATATAATATGGATAATAAACATACTCAGCAACAAGAAACTCCTGAGCAGACCGAGCGGAAAGAAAAACTTGAAGAAACAATTGAAATACACAAGCAATTAAAGCCCGCTAAGATATGGAACACAATAATTTCGCCAGAAGCAAAACCACTAAGCCAAGTATTTATTGATTTAATGGATATGTCAAAGGTTGCTACTAAGAAAGGAAATGCTAATTATAATTTCGGCTTAGTTGCTATTGATGTATATAGCCGTCGTGGCTGGATTGAGCCTATCAAAAATAAAACAACTGGTTATGTTTTAGAAGGTCTTAAAAATATTTACAAAAGAAGTTCCCGAAAGAATTACATCAGATAATGGTGGTGAGTTTAAGGGTCAAGTGGCTGAATATTTAAGACAGAACAATATTGAACACAGACCTGTTCAAGTAGGAGACCACAGAACAATGGGGATAATAGATAGATTTATTAGAACAATACGGAATGAATTATATTTAATATGGGAATTTAATGAAAATTTTCAATGGGTGCCGATTATTCACGAGGTTGTTGATGCTTATAATAAAACATACCATACAACAATTAAATCAGTACCTATTAATGTTTATGAAGGGACTGAAAAAAACACACAGGAAATATACAGAAATCCTTTCATTAATGAATTCCCTAAGGGAACAAGAGTGAGAAAGGAATTAGAAAGAACTATTTTTTCTAAAGGTGATAAACAATTCAGTAAAACTATATTTAAGGTTAAAGGCCGCTTCAAAGTTATCCTATCTGAAGAAGACTTAGTAAGACCAAGTGAATTATTAAAGACTCATGTTGATGAGCAACCGGAAGAAACAGAACCGGCAGAGCAGTTAGCTGATAAAGTTAAACAATTACTAAAGAGAAAAAAATATTAATTTATTAAAATCACTTGACATTAAACCGGAAAACATACGAAGCAGTGCTAGAATTAAAAAGAAAGTTGAAAAGTTAGACTTATAAGTTATCAATTATTTTTGGATTAAATGTATTTCTTATGTTTTTTGGTTGTCTTATGAATTTCTTTCCCATTTATCCTTATAGTTGAACCACATTCACATTTTATTTTTTCCATACTTAAATCATCATTTGAAGTATTAATTCCTCTCATTCTTAATTCGTGATTGCTTGATAAAAGAAATGCGAATTAGCCACGTACAGTCTCATGGAGATGGCAGATGCAAAGAAACGCAAGAGAGAGCTGGGCGATGCGTTCAATCAGGCAATAACCAGGCCCAACCGCAGGCGTTGTCGTGTGTGTAAGTATGTGAAAGGAAGTTCTGCCCCGGTCTTGACGTCTTTCTATTGCAAAACATGCGGGCCCGAAATGGCGCTATGTGGCTCAAAGGGTCGGGGGTGTCACGCCTGGCATTTCAAGCATGGAGATAAAAAAAAAAAAGAAGTGATTTGTGTGAGGCAGTCTTTTGTAGTCGTTGCCAATTGGAAACAGCATTTTTGCAACCAGTTCTCCTACTGAGCGGGCAGACTCACCAGCCATCATATTAAACTTTTCTTTTAATTTTTTCAAGTTTTGGGTCCGGTTTATTAATAATATAATGAATTTTTAATATTTTTTTTAATAATTTTTTTATTTTTTCCTGCTTCTGAAAGTAGTTTTTTTTCATTGCCATTTGGCAATCATGCGCATGCACCTCAACAATATACAGTTTTTTTTTAACATTTTATGTTTTCTCTTTTTGTATTAATATCTCTTGATATTAATATCTGTTTCATTTTATCCTTCTGCTTCAAGTCCCACTCAGCTCTACGACTGTACTGACTATAGCTAGTAGCAAGTATTCTTTAAAAAAAAGTGCTTGCGTAAATATATATTTTCATTTTTTTTAATTTTTTTTAACGCAAATACTGACTGTTTTAACAAAATACTTGCCACTCGTAGAGCATGAGTGTGGACTTTAAATGATAGAATACTTGCCACTAGTATGGATAAGTGGGAAGCGTAAGATATCTTACGCTTCTCACTTATCACTGCTAGTGGCGAGTATTTTTTTTTCACCACTTAGAATTTTAATCATTAGTGTGTTGAACTTGCAGTAAACTCAATAATAAAATGAGACAGAGTAGAATTTTTTTTTCACCACTTGGAATTTTAATCATTAGTGTGTGGAACTTGCAGTAAACTCAATAATAAAATGAAACAGAGTAGAAAGGAGAGTTTTTTTTTTTTTTTTTTTTTTTTTTTTTTTTTTTTTTTGTTTTTGTTTGTTTGTTTGTTTGTCAGGCAAACACTAGAAGCACTATTTTATTAATAATAAAATACTTGCCACTAGTAGATATGGAAAGCCCTGGCCTATGTCCTTTTAAACCCGCTCTCTTCATGAATTCAAAAGTCCGCCTATGTCCCTGCGGGCGCCTACACTCATCTGTAATGCAAACATTCCTGACTTGGGTATTATTGCGTATGTGTTCTAGAACAACGACTTTCTCGCTAGCTGTCCACTCTGTCCAGAACAAGTAGATTGTGACCAATCCGTGCTAACGATAAAGTTGGAAATACCGTCGCAGCCTGGAAAGGTCCTGCACTTGCGTGTTCCATGGAATGTGATGATCTGATTGTGTCTACAAGTCTCGATACTGACTAGTAGCCCTTGTTTGCGTGCATTTTGGATCCGCAGATACCACTGTTCTCTAAAATCGCTTTGCTCTAGTCCCGCCACTTTGTAAACCAACACACTGGTACTAAAACACCCTCTGCCACAACCTATGTCCAAAAACATGTTTTTCTTTCTATCAGCAAGTGGCACACTATCCAACTCAGCCAGCACCCCCTGGAGAATCAAAGTTCTCTCCACGCCTCGCGGGGAAACTTGAATCTTATTTATACTATGTCTAAAAGCTCCTATCACAGCTGCAACTTCTTTTGTCTTCCAGTCTCTCTCTCTCTCTCTCTCTCTCTCTCTCTCTCTCTCTCTCTCTCTCTCTCTCTCTCTCTCTCAGATTTCAATGTTTGCATTGAAATTTCAATGCAGCGAGCATTGAGATTTCAATGCAAGCATTGAAATCATTTTTAAGATTTCAATGCATGCATTGAAATTTCAATGCTCGCTGCATTGAAATTTTAATGTTCGCTGCGTTGAAATTTCAATGCATGCATTGAAAGCTTGAAAGTGATTTCAATGCATGCATTGAAATTTCAATGCTCACTGCATTGAAATTCAATGCTCACTGCATTAAAATTTCATTGCAAGCATTGAAAGAGAGAGAGAGAGAGAGAGAGAGAGAGAGAGAGAGAGACGCAAGCAACGAAAAAAGCAGCTGTAGGAATTCGACGAGAATTTTTTATTAAGGAGACCTCATTAGGTTTCCTTCCTCGTCGAACTCTTAGTAACGCAGCGGAGGGAGAAAGATCTACTGTTTTTTGAAATTTTGACATGCGCCCCGAGGGTGCTCGCAACTTCCCACGAGAATTCAATAGAGCTCATCGAGACGCGTCAAATGCAATTTTTTTTTTCGAAAAAGAGCAGAGTTTGCACCCGCAAGGATTTTTTGAAATTTTTTTACCAGTCAGTGATCAGAGAGAGAAAGAGAGAGAGAAAGAGAGAGAGAGAGAGAGAGAGAGAGAGAGAGAGAGAGAGAGAGAGAGAGAGAGAGTCTGAGAGAAAGAGAGAGAGAAAGAGAAAGAGAAAGAGAGAGAGATAGATAGAGATAGAGATAGGGAGAAAGAAAGAAAGAAAGATAGATAGATAGATAGATGGAGAGAGAGAAAAAGAGGGGGGGGGGGGGAAGGGACAGTTGGCGCTTTGAACCTGGTTTTCCATTGCATTGACAACAAGTACAGAAGTCATGCCCTAACAAGTGCAGAGGATTCAAGTCCTACGAAGACCTAATTAAATACATATAAGCAATGCAGGCCAAGACGGTTGTCAATGAGTCAATGACATGACGTCATCAGCTGCAAAGTACTACAAAGTGCATTGACAACAGGTAAGAGAATCTTGACACCAAGAGACAAGACACTACACTTACTTTCTCCTGTAACGGTTTTTGCTTTGACACTATCTTCGGCGCCAAAGGCACGCAGGGTTTTTTCTGAAACATTTTTGATGGGGGTCACGAAGCACCACAAAGCAAACAACAATTACCACAAAGCAAACAACAATCACGACAGATAAGGGGAACTTCGTGCTTGTAGTGGCGACTGCAAGACTGTTGATCATGCACGAAAGTGACACTGGCTTTTTGGAAGTCACAGGTGTCAGGCTCATCATAAATCAGAAATAGGAAGTTATAAGTTTTGTCTGGCTCAGCACTGCATTGAAATTTCAATGCATGCATTGAAATTTAATTTCAATGCATGCATTGAAATAGGTAATTCAATGCATGCATGGATAAGCACTGAGCACTGCATTGAAATTTCAATGCATGCATTGAAATAGGAAAATAATTCAATGTATGCATTGATAAACAACATATCTTGCAACTAATATCTTGCCTGCTTTGAAATTTCCACGCATGCATTGAAGTCACTGCGAAATCTTCAATACATGCATTGGAATTCCAATGTATTCTGCATTGAAATTTCAATGCATGCATTGAAGTCATTTCGAAATTTTCAATGCATGTATTGAAATCATTTCGAAATTTTCAATGCATGCAGTGAAATTTCAATGCACTATGCATTGAAATTTCAATGCATGTATTGAAATCATTTCGAAATTTTCAATGCATGCATTGAAATTTCAATGCATTATGCATTTAAATAATTTCAATGCATAATAATTATGCATTGAAATTTCAATGCATAATGCATTGAAATTTCAATGCATTCTGAATTGAAATTTCAATGCATGCATTGAATCACTTGCAAATTTTCAATTAATGCATTGAAATTTTAATGTATTGTGCATTGAAATTTCAATACATTCTGCATGGAAATGTCCGTGCACTCTGTACTGGAACCTTTGCTGTTATACTGTGCAGGTGTTAAGTTCCGCGGCGCTTTGAGTGGTTTAGCAGATTATTAAGTGCAAGCTTTCGATCTGGAACACCAAGTAGGAGAACTTAAGAAGCAAGTGCACAATCTGAATCGCTCGGATGACACTTTCATGAATTGTTGGAGTAATGCGGCACCAATGTGGACCTTGACCAGCTTGCGCCAGGCAAATCTTGACGTCAAGGATAAGCTGATCATGTCAGGCTTCCGTTCCAGCAAGAAGAATCTCAGCTACGCATGCAACATCGCACTCAAAGACATGGCTAACAACCTGATTTTCAGAGGACTGCTCTTGCCGAAACCAAGGCATTTCGTGGAGCTGCATGAGTTTATGAACAGCTGCTGGAGGCAGCTACCGGGTTGGTAAGGGTTGGGTCAGCGTCCAGTACTGACCGCAGCAAGCATCAAACTAGCAAAGTTTATGAGGTGCAAGGGATTCCTGATGAGGTCAACCAGGT
>WBZZ01004988.1:265000-270000 GCA_019918135.1 Paulinella micropora
CCATGCTGTACTGATGGTTCCACACAGCCAACACACAGACACGAGACACAGACTGACCATGCTGTACTGATGGTCCAGACAGCCACAGACACAAGACACAGACGGACCATGCTGTACTGATGGTCACAGACACGAGACACAGACAGACCATGCTGTACTGATGGTCCACACAGCCAACACACAGACACAAGACACAGACAGACCATGCTGTACTGATGGTCCAGACAGCCACAACACAGACACGAGATACAGACAGACCATGCTGTACCGCTAGCGTGTGTGTGTGCGTGTGTGTGTGTGTGTGTGTGTGTGTGTATGTGTGTGTGTGTATGTATGTGTGTTTGTGTGTGTTTGTGTGTGTATGTGTGTGTGTTTGTGTTCGTGTAGCCAATAGACCAGACAGACCGACCAGACCAGACCCACCATGGTGTACCACTTGTTGTGTTATGTGTGTGCCTGTTACTAGCTAAATTGTACAAGCGCGTGGTGGAGGTGATCAAGATGCTGCGCCTGGTCTACCTCACGGACCTGATACCAAAGGCAGAGACCGAGGACGAGGTCAGCAGATAGGTAGATAGGTGGGTAGGGAAGGAGGGAGGGAGATGGTTGGGAAGGTAGGCAGAGAGGTAGGTAGGTAGGTAGGTAGGTAGGTAGGTAGGTAGGAGGGTGGGTAGGTCGGTAGGTAGGTAGGAGGGAGGGAGGTGAGTGGATATAATGTATGTATGTATGTATGCATGTATGTATGTATGTATGTACATTATGTATGTATGTATGCATGTATGTATGTATGTATGTATGTAATGTATGTAATGTATGATGTATGTAATGCATGTAATGTATGTAATATATGTAATCTATGTACGTACATACGTACATACGTACGTACGTACGTATGTATGTATGGAGGTGTGTGTGTGTGTGTGTGTGTGTAGCTACCGAGAGTTCATGACGAACATACATACATACATACATACAACATACATACATACATGTAGAGTTATCACGAGTTTATGATGGACTTCGTGGAGGAAGCTCTGACCAGGTGCAGCTATCTATCTATCTATCTATCTATCTATCTATCTATCTATCTATCGATCGATCGATCGATCGATCGATGTATCGATAGATCGAGATCGATCGATCGATCCAAACACTCAAAGACCCTGCAAGAGAGCACGCGTAGAACCGTCAAACTGCATAAATCCAGGGCTCAGTGCCTATGTCCAGCCCACTGCCCAGCCACCTCCGGGTGACGGGGTGGAATGGATGCCTATGTCTTCGGATAGGCAGAGCTGATAGACCAAACATAAGCACATCTATATATATCCATCTACCTACCTTTCCATGTGTAGGACTCAGCTGTTGGTGAAGGTGGAGAAGCGGTCGGGAGTGGTGCAGAACGCACTCACCTCCATTCTATCACATCACCAGTCCCTGTTAGGACGGTCTGACCTCTTTGTCTGCCTATATTTGTTCTCTCTCTCTCTCTCTCTCTCTCTATCTCTCTCTCTCTCTCTCCTCCATCCTAAGCCACCACCAGTCTTAGGATGGTATCACACCTCTTGTCTGTCTGTCTGTCTGTCTGTCTCTCTCTCTCTCTCTCTCTCTCTCCCCTCACCTTCATCGCCCTGGCATATTCGTGTGTGATGGTTGGAGCTGTATAAGACCTACCTCGGACAACGTAGGCATGTTCATGTTGTGTGTGTGTGTGTGTGTATGTTTGTGTTAGTTTGGAGTTGTATAAGACCTACCTGGACAACGTGCGGCGGGGGTCCGCCAACCACAACGAACAAAAACACCTCTCCAAGGTGTGTCCTTGCTTACCAACAACAACAATAGCCACAAACATACATACAAACTCACATACATACATACATACATACATACAAACATACATAGAAGTACAAGCCCTATCGCGTGGCGCACACCGAGCTGGAGCAGCACGGCGTCATCGAATCTTGCTCCGCTAATGTGCCCAAAAAAGTCCTCAAGAACTGCTTCTACACCTTCTCCCTTGGTAAGTCATACATCTTGTTTGTATTTTCGGATTGCAATCGCCTTTTCTTCTGTTTTCTCCTCCTTTTTCTTCTTCTTTTTCTTCTTCTTCTTCTTCTTCTTCTTCTTCTTCTTCTTCTTCTTCTTCCTCCTCCTCCTCCTCCTCCTCCTCCTCCTTCCTGTTTGTAGTTTCTCCTGGCGTGTTCAAAGTTGACTTCAGTATGGGCAAAGGCGGCACCATGTCTGTGAATCTGCTAGAGAAGCCTATCCAACTAGTATTGGAAGAGCTGCTGGCTCTGCAAGAAAATGGGACACGAACACTCGTGATTGACACTGTCACACTTAACATTAACCTGTTGATTCATTTGCTGAATAAGCGGTTTACGTCCAAGACATAGCAGTTCGATCCTAGCTTCTTTCTTTCTTTCTTTCTTCCTTCCTTCCTTCCTTCCTTCCTTCATTCATTCATTCATTCCTTCCTTCCTTCCTTCCTTTCTTCCTTCCTTCCTTCCTTCCGGGGCTTCTTTCCTTCTTTGTAATCATATGATGTTATAGACGTAATGTTGAAAATCAAAAAATTTTGTGTTTAATATGAAGTTAGCAGTGTAATGCATTGATTCCAGGTTTCAGCTGTTCCAGTGATTCAAGGTTGTGTTAAGACATTTGTAAGTATTAATTTTAACGAGTGACTGAATGTGTTGTAGTCTTTAATGAGAGATTGTATTCATACGTCTGCCCTACGCAAGCACTGCTTTCATAGAATGCTTTCCATTCATAGAGCTGAGTGGGAAGCAGAAGAGATAAAACGGAAGAGGTAGCTATCAAGAGATACAAGAAGAGTTCTACCGATAGTATCATACAATAGAGAGCAATAAAAGCGGCGCCGCCGCGGCTCAGTCAGTGTTTACTCTGGCAGAGAAGTCACGGTGCTCACCGTCTTTATACGAAGAGGGGCTATAATTTCAATTTATCATACATTACCGGTAAGAATCTTATTAATAGATAACTTATATAATAATGAAATTAATACTTTACAAAGGACAAAAACCCTCGCAATTTCTTCCCGTCTTCAACCGGCACTCGGGGCGTCCCCCTCCTACCGGCTTGCGACTTCCAACCTTGATGAATTTAACAATACTGAAAGGTGACAATTCTCGCCAGTCTAACTGCCGACGTCACACAAAAGACTTGACTAGCCTCCTGTGAGGAAATTACCAACCGGCATTCAAATGAATACACACACGGCTGCCATTTGATCTCAAAACACTTCCGAGAACACTGACCGGTTTGACTCTCTCGAGCACCCTTTTCTTTTAACTTTCCTTCTCACACTTCATCTTCCCTGTCAACCCTAATAGAGACAAGTGCCACTCGTAGAGCTGAGTGATTTTGTCAAAATTTTTTAGGGCCGGCCGTAGGTCCATATTCAAACCTATCTATGCGCACTATCACCCCCCCCCCCCCCCTTTTTTTTAATAATCATGTATAATAAGCTTATTAGTCATTAAGTATATACCTGGTTTTAATAAACCTGAGCTGAGTCTGAGAGAAAAAAATGTGGACGGCGCGTGCGATTTCAGAACCACTACACAATTCCCATCATTGGAAAGCTGCTCAACGTTCTGCAAAATGATCGACTTGCTCACATATTGTCAAAACATCATCAGAGTCCTGGCTGTAAGGCTCGGTGCTCTAGCTCTGAAGGCATTACAACCTTCTTTCACCACATCTTGGCAACAGCCCAGCTCTTTCTCTCGTGGCCACATAGTTCGCACTGGTAGTGGGTTTCTGGATTAGGGTCCTCCTCAGGGTCCAGCAAGGCTGGGCCAAGGATGGGGCCGTACTCGTGCTTGCAGGTGCTGGGGTCTGGTCCTTTGCTCATCTTGATAGGCTACACCGGTTGAGGTGGTCCGCCTCCTTAGAACAGCAACTTAGATTTCAAAAACTTGACGATCGTTATAACAACGATAAGAATGATTACAACAGCAATAATAACAACAGCAAGAACAACAACAATAATTACAAAAAATAACAACAACAACAACAACAACAACAACAACAACAACAACAATAACACAACAACCACAACAACAATAACAACAATAACAACAACAACAACAAGAACAACAGCAACAACAGGCTGGAGAGAAAAGAAAGGAAGGGACAGAGAGAGAGAGAGAGAAAGAAAGAGAGAGAGAGAGCGAGAGAGAGAGAGAAAGAGAGAGAGAGAAAGAGAGAGAGAAAGAAAGAGAGAGAGAAAGGGGGGGGGGGGAGAGAAGAGAAGAGAAGAGAAGAGAAGAGGAGAGGAGAGGAGAGGAGAGAGAGAGAGAGAGAGGGGAGAGAGAGAGAGAGATGAGAGAGAGAGATGAGAGAGAGAGAGAAGAAAGATCGAGAAAAGAGAGATCGAGAGATGAGAAGAGAGAGAGAGAGAGAGAGAGAGAGAGAGAGAGCGAGAGAGAGAGAGAGAGAGAGCGAGAGAGAGAGAGAGCGAGAGCGAGAGAGAGAGAGAGAGAGAGAGGGAGCTCTCGCGCGCCGCGAGAGAGAGAGAGAGAGAAAGAGAGAGAGAGAAAAAAAAAAAAAAAAAAAAAAAAAAAAAAAAAAAAAAAAAAAAAAAAAAAAAAAAAAAAAAAAAAAAAAAAAAAAAAAAAAAAAAAAAAAAGAGAGAGAGAGAGAGAGAGAGGCAGAGAGAGGGAGATCGAGGGAGGGAGATAGAGAGAGAGAGAGAGAGAGAGAGAGAGAGAGAGAGAGAGAGAGAGAGAGAGAGAGAGAGAGAGAGAGAGAGAGATACGAGAATAAGGAGCAAAAAGAAGAAAAAGGGGAAAAGAAAGAGGAAAGGAAGAAAGAAGAAGCAAGAGCGAAGAGGGAAGGAGAAAGAAGGAAGGAAGAAAGAAAGAAAGAACAAAAATGAATATGAATAATGAAGGAAGGAGAAGAAAGAAGGAAGAGGGAAGAAGGAAGAAGGAGAAAGAAGAAAGGAAGAAGGAACAAGGAAGGAATAAGAACAA
>WBZZ01004988.1:320000-327500 GCA_019918135.1 Paulinella micropora
AGGGCCACTGTATTAGTGTCACACTTGCCGCCTGACTCCGTGGGCCGGGCTGGCCACCGTATGCTGCTCAGAGAATCATAGCCTACGGTATGAATGATCACACAACACCTGCGCCGGCTTACTGACAGGGAAGTTTTGTGCTCGGCTCATGACAGTCCTGGACTCGTGCGGACAGTGCTGCTGTGAATTGAACGGAAACTTGAGAGCCGCCCTTGACCGTGGCCCCGGCACAATGGAACCACCCAAGGTGACTCCTAATATAATACGTGTATTTAAAGAGTGGCGGACGGTTCATATGTAGGTTCTAGTGGTCTTTAGAGCCCCCATCAACTTCAAAGCAGGTACACTCATTCAATATTCAAGATTTTGAAGTGCTGTTTGCACAAAATTCAATGTTTTTATTGTAAATAGGTAGCCGGAGGTTTAGTTCTTCAGTGTATGAAAGGTATTGCTGTGTTCCAGAGTATGTTCTGAATTTGGCAAACTAATTTTCGACCTATGTTTTCCTAGTTTTTTTTTGTACCGTACTTCTCTGCAAAAACCCTTAGGCAGGATTACTCAACATAACATGTGAATCATGAGTCATTTGTGCACTTGTGTGTAAAAATGAGTGCAGAGTGCATCATGCAAACAGCATTTTTCATTTAAAAACACCATACTTGGTATGTCCTGAGAAATGAAAATTGCGGTCGAAAATAAGGGTGAAAAATAGTTAGCTACCCCTTTTTTCTAAAACAAACACTTGCGTCATGCTTGCTTTTGCTTGAAACGATGTGGTTTGAACATTTACCTGCTTTGAAGTACTTGACCTACGACATGATTTTGGTGGCGCCGGCCCGTGAAATTTCTGTGGCAATATTTGACAAGATCATGCCAGTTCCCGGAGAGGAAACCAGAAAAATTTCCAAAAAATATTTGAACAGACAGGCCTATCGACATAAGTAGCTTTTGAAGTGAAGGCCGCACTAATTCTTTTTTTATTTGACTGTTTTTGAGGGGTCGAGATTGGTAAAAGTCATGGCTAGAGAGGGTTTTGTGTTTTTTTGTGTGTGTTTCTCATGCATACTTTCACGTCCCGTGGCCTTGCATAGTCTTTCCAAACGTTGTGCCCATGCTGTCTGCAAAATGGTGTGTTGTAAACTTATCTGTAGCATGTGTTGTTCTTTCTTCCCTGAAGCCCTTTTTTGCACCTGTCTTGTATCACTCCTATATGTGTTGTGTGTGCTTTTCTGGGAATGTAATGAATCTATTCACAATCACATGGTCTTTGTTTAGCATATGTTCAACTACTGCTCCTTTCTTCGTAACCCTGCTGTTGGTGATCTGTTCTGGGCTGCAGACAGGCTAAAAAAATCATGGGTAAAATCTTTAGAGATTTTCAATTTTTTCTGCACTTTCTGTACAAAATGCTTTTATTAAATAGTCTCTTTGATTTCCTTCACTTTTTGTACTTGTTCCGGCCTTGTATTTAAATTAAAAAGTTTCTGCGTGAGGGCCATATGCCCTATTTTTGCTGATTTTGGCCGGTTTGTTTGCAGGCTTAAGGTTACCTTTTTGTAAAAAAACTTTGTACATTTAATTATAAGCATACATCGAAAGATATTATATAAAAATTTATTGAAGAGCATACAGGGAACATATGAAAACTGACTCTGATTTTTGGTCATCACAAGCACCATTTTTTGAGGTGGCAAGGTGGCCAGTTTTTTCCGGTGGGGGGTGTGCAAATTAGTTGGGGAAAAGCGGTTTGCGACGGGAAATCGATTGGTTTGAAGTCAGTTTTTACTATTTTTCAATGATTCTTTCATTAAATTAAATGTTTTTACTTATAGTTTTGAAATGTACAATTTTCATATGATAAAGTTTAACGGATCTATGTTTATTATCGGATCTATGTTTATTATGCTAACGACCACTCGCCCATAGGAGAACTTGGAGCGACTCCTCTTAAGTTTACAGTAGTGAGTAAGTCAGAGGGTCAGGCTGTCAACTTAGACAGCTGGTCGCCTCTTGCCTTTTATTGAGTAAAAAGAAACCTGAAAGTCTAACTGCTTATTTTTTATCTATGTAGTACTTGAATTGGTCTCGGTCTGATTAGCCAAATTCTTTGTTGACCTGACCGGTTGTACTTATTTTTAACACTTGCAGTTGTGGATAATAAAAATGTCTCCGTTCCACAAGACTGCATATTAAAGTAATAGTTTGCTTGTATACCGGTGAGCTAGTTAGTAAAAGGAAGGCAGGATCACTGCCATAGTCGTCTTTTAAAAGTGCTCACTGGTTCCAAGCTGTTAGTGTTAGACTGTGACAAAATATTACGAAAGTGCTTGTAGATCTGATTGTCGTGTTGACAAAACTTTTGTTGAATTTTGGCGCATGCTAGGGGAGAACTAGACGATAGTTGCCTTAACGATTTTCGGAAAATAGATTTTGGATATTTGCATTCAAAAAGAAGTTGGTATACCGCCTCTTCTAATACTTCATCGTTGGTAGACTGATTTTGATACATACACAGCATTCCTTTAATGGTTGCCGTTCTTACCCTATTGTCTGTGTAAGACGATAATGGCGGGAGGCGTGGGTATGGTGTAGTACCGTTGTCAACCAAGAATTTCCTATTTCTGAAGTGCGGGCGAGAATGAAAGCCGAAATATAACTTTTTCCCAATGCGAAGTTCGCTACCAGCAAATACCAGTTTGTAAAAACGTTCATCTACGTCTACTTTTTGTTTTTCAAGCTCTAGGCCACCCGTATATGCGGGTTCTGCTTGTTTATATTCTAGATCATCCGCTTGAGTGATTGTATATGGGGTTGTAGAATCAAGAAGTGTTTGGTAGTTTGGTACGGTTGCAATGAGGAAGAGTAAATCATCGACCTGTCGAATGCCATAAACAAATTCAGACAGGTTTTGTCTTCGCAGTGCAGTCAAGAATCGATACTCATCGAATATACACTTTATTTGAGCCAGTGGGGAAGACAGATAACCCCCAATTGGACAACCTTTAATCTGCTGAAAGCATGAATTGCCCATGACGAAGTAGTGTTTTCTAGATCCATCTCGACTATGTCAAGTAAGTCTTGAAAACTGAAAGCTACATAGTCATCTCTTGATGCACTATGGTGCCATCTTACATCGTGTTTCATACGTCCGTTCTCGTTAAGTCGCAAAGTCTTTGAGACTTGAACCCTTTCTCTTTGCTTTCTTCTTTTTCCAGTGGCTTCATAAAGTCTAAGAACCATGAAAAGCCAATGAAGAGACATAATGATCTCTTTTTTGTCAAGCCAAGTAAACATTTGCTTCACATCGAATGAGAGTGCTTGAACATTCAACTCTACATTTAAAGTGTGTTCTAATTTTTGAAACAATGTTTGGGCTTTCTTAATTTTTCCTTTGAGATCTGAAAGCTGATTGAGAATGAAGTTGGGGACATATTTTTTGACTTGCAAGACTAAAAAATTCAAAGCTTTGGAGTGTTTTTCTACCCGGAGAACGAGATTGAATACAAATAAGTCTGGTCTTATTTTCTGGATCTTTGTCTTTCGGAGAAGTCATAATTTTGTTGACTTCGCCTTTTTTATTCAAAGGGGCAAAGCGACCGAGATTACGTTTATTGTATTCGTGTTTGTATTTACGTAGAACCTGTTGTTCTGTCATGCATAATTGCTTGAAACATGGGGAATCTATCACCTCTTGTTTCAATCTGTTCCACAGCAGAACTGGGCATTCTATCCACAATGGTTTTTGTTTTTGTCGAGGTCTCTTACAACCAGTTTGTTCTTTTCTATGTAATTTTTCACTGATTGTAATGTGTTCCAACTGATCTTTTGGTTTTTGTCTTCAGTTTGTTTTCCGAAATTTTGACGGTTGTTATCCCACAGTTTTTCCAAATTTCGAATAAAGCTATTGCCTGTAGTCTTCGTTGTTCCCATGGATTGGAGCAGTGCGAGTAGTGCTTGTTTTTCATTCTGAATTTGTTTTTCGTGCTGTCTGTCTGTGCAGATCAATCTGGAATGGCCGGACCGGTTTTTGGCTGGCACTGGCCTTTTTCCAAAGATGACATCACGGACTTTTGCAACGTAATTCTTGACACCAAACCAAAATTCTTCGTGCGCACTTTCGAAGTCGAGAGAGGGTATTGCAGAGGCATGTTGCCTGCCGATTGTTCCCACATTTCCCTCCGTGTCTCTCAGTCTTGCTCCAAAATGCTTCCCGTCTCCACATAACGAGCAGCATTCCGGTTGGTTGAGGAACTGAAAGTCAAACGACTCAATCCACATGTGGATGTTAACTAATGTCTTGGCAATAGAGGACGAATTATTTTGCACTATCTTTGTCATCGACAGTATGGCCGTTTGGGTTTGTTGTGGCACCATAATGTGTTGTAGAATGAATCGGCTGGGATTGTTTTGAGCTCTCATTTTGGTAGATGTTCAATGAAGAACATTCTCAAAGTATAGTTGGAGCTCTTAAGAATCTCGGGATATCTTAACAGGCGGGACCTTACAATCGAAGCAATTCTATCTTTAATTTTCCAATGAGGCATGGTCTGCGTTTGCCCCCAAACATTGATAGCTTGTTGTCTAGTTGCTTTTTTTATGTCTCGTTCCCATGCTCTTGGGTGGTACCATAACTTTTCTATGTTTACAGCTTGCTCTAGGATAGCTCCTCTAGAGTCAATTCTGAATGCAAGTGGTTGTCTCGTTAACAATAACACATCTTTGGCCATAGGGGACGAAATTCTACAATAAGCCCCACTCCAGGCCTGATGAGAATGTAACCTTTGTTGTTTTTGTTTTGGCATTGGTTCGTATATCTTCGTATTTCGGTAAACTCTTACCATGTAATCAGAGTCAGTTCTATCCCCTCCTTTCCCATATCTCGTCACCATAACCTTGTCGTTGTGATCATAGTGATCAAGTAGGTGAGAGAGGGTGAGTAGTGCTGTGTCACACTATTACAGCCCATCCATAACGTCAAATTGGCAATTCGATTCTTTAGGACGTTCAGTGTCCAACACAATTTCGAACAGCATTGTGCAGCTTGTCTTTCGCACACACACTGTTTTGCTTGCTTGCGTTCTCTTATCAGAAGAGATTGCGAAGTGTGTTGCTTGTGTGCTGTGTTTGTCTCGCAGACATTTGTGTTTGCTCGAAAAATTTTTATGTAAGCTGGTCTCTTTTTGTTCATTTTTGGTGTCAGCCATTGAATAAAGGATTTTTCTGTCTGTACTCTGATTGATTTCGAGTGTAGCTTTTCCCCTTTTGTTTTGTAGGGTAATCTACCAAGGTTGAGTATTGGTACCGAAACGAAGTTTGCATAACCAAAATTACCCGCCATTTTCGACAGTTGCTGATATCAGTATGCGAGCTTGTTTTTGAGTGTTTCCACGCTCACATTTGTCGAAACTCTTGCTTCATTCTCGATAAGAAGTTAGATGTTTCACCGACGTAATCCAAACTTGTTAACGGTGAATAAATATAATAGACAACCGAAACGTTTGCACCGTGATTATTTCTCGGTTGATCAAGATATTCAAAAGCATTCAAGCTGTCCATATTCGGTATTGAATTAATCATTGTCAGCTTGGCTTTAATCCATTTTGAATCTGTTACCGGTACGGATGCCATTGCTAGAAAATGCTGTATCATCATAGCTAACCGGAATACTTGCCACATGATCTTGCCGTGCGAAGTAATTGCTAGCTCTTTGATTTTAGTGCATAAGAAATTTGCCTTATTCAGAAGGAATTTTACCAAAGATTTGCTAGAGGAGCAAAAGCTATTTCCATATCGCGTGTCATTTGTTCCACCAGCGCCTCTACCGGAGTTAAGGTCTTTGTTAGTGGGGTTGGCGAGTCTCGGGTAATGTCTTTGGATTCGCCTACACAGTGCATACAATCTAGTTACGCACCGTGCCAGTCCTCCTCCTGTTTCCTATTCCACGCTTCTGGCAGCAGAACGAGTTTTTGCCGCCACAGACGGAGAAGATTCAACTGACTTTGCAGGAGTCATACCTGTTTTTGCTTTTTTAGCCGAGGTTTGCGGTGGGTCGCGAGCCTTGAGCTTTCTTCCCAACACAGCTTTGGTAGGAGTAGAGGTCACTGTCTCTTCCGCTTCATCCTCTTCTGATCCAGAGGAGCCGTCGCCAGTACTTGCTGTCGCTTGTTCCGGGCGAAGTTGTTCCGAAATAAAGACAGAAAGCTTCCCTTCAATCGACTTCTTCTCTTCCAACATCGCAATACACGTTTGGAGTTCATCAAGTTTTTCGATCACCTTATCCATGAACTTGCTCCTTATGATGGTCTGCTCATCCTCTTCCTCTGGAGGCTTGGATATTGGCACCTTCCTCCATCCATGCAACACCATATCGAAGGTTTCCAAGAACGCTTTTGTCTTGTCAAAGATTTTTTGGAATGCTTGGCGAATCCGCTCACTGCTCTCTTCGGTATCCAATCCAAGCTTTACCAGCGCCGCAGTACTCTCTGAGTCATCTCTGGCGTATGGGTTCGGGAAGGCTCTTGTTCTGAGATAAGCTCGTCAAGATAATCCAGGGCGGCCAGGGATGAAACACCTTGGATGGGGAACTGGGAGCCAGCCTCCTCAAGGAAACTAGTCTTGGCTGATCAGTTCCTTCTTTGGTGCCACGGCTTTTTCGGTTTCTTACACAAACTGAATAAAGAGCTAGCAGATTGGATTGAACGCATATTTGAGTTTGCCGTAGATGTTGGCATGATTGAAACCTTTTGGAAGCAGTTCAAGTTGTTGAGCCAGTTCGCGGTCCACGCAGCTGAAAGCGTAAATTAGACGGTTCGTCCTACCGCCTGCCAGCGAGAACAAGCCATCTCGGGTACGGTTTGCCCACTTGTGAGGTATGATCTTCATTTCTTTGACCAAGGTGGTGTTCGAGTGAATTTTGTAGAACAAGCCGGTTGAGGTGACGTTGAAGTCGTCGAGTTCGCCTTCAAAGTTCGGATGCAATGCGGAAGACTTCTTGCCTTTGCGTTGGTTGTTGTTGTAGGCCCCTTGCTTTGTTGGTCGGGGTTTTTCCGGAGAGGGCAGTTATACTGCGGCACACTTAGTAGTGCAGTCATTTTGGTGGCTGCCCCTTCTCAGTGTGTCATCTCCTTGCTCTTGTTGTTTCCTCGCCTTAGTTTGTCGAGGGATTTGCTTGTTTCTAGTTCCTGCTTGAGAACTCATGGCTGTAACACGGTAAGGACAGATAGACAGCTGTATTCGACTTAAGTTTACAGTAGTGAGTAAATCAGAGGATCAGGCTGTCAACTTCAACTAGACAGCTGGTCGCCTCTTGCCTTCTATTGAATAAAAAGAAACTTGAAAGTCTAACTGCTTATTTTTTATCTATGTAGTACTTGAATTGGTCTCGGTCTGATTAGCCAAATTCTTTGTTGACCTGACCGGTTGTACTTATTTTTAACACTTGCAGTTGTGGATAATAAACCTTGAATGTCTCCGTTCCAAAAGACTGCATATTAAAGTAAT